>JBBYHO010276682.1:3550-56876 GCA_038382025.1 Adansonia gregorii | reverse complement strand
TTAAATATATCAAATAGAGGTACATAAATTAAATCTGTTACTTAATTATAGTGTAAGGATTAATTGTATAATTTTATTGTTGATGTGAGGGCATTTTTTATATTAAATTTATAGAAAATTTTCTTTCGCTTCTCTTCACCCCTCGCCTCCTTCACGTTGCCCAAAGGCTAACTCGCTAAATGAAAAGGTTGACCTCGTCTCGAAAACTTTTAGGATACATCTTTAGTGTAAGGTTGGGGTAAGCTTTGGTTGAACTAGGTAAATCAGTTGCAATATTGTATTTTTTTTTTACTTTTTTACATATATTATTATATAATAATACATAAAATTATTAGAATTACATAAATATGTTATAGATTATATAAATCTCTATGATTAAAAAAATCAAATTTATCAATAAATATTATAGTTACATAAATTATTATGTTCTGTAATATAAGTTAGTATTATATAATTTATTACAATTATAAATATATGTTATCTATTTACATAAATTATGATAAAATATAATATAAGTTGTAATACATAAATTTATTATATTTGTAGATACATCATTTTATCCAAGCCAACTTTTGGCATCTCAGGACTTAATTGAAAGATGACAGAATCAAAAAATAAAAAATAAAAATTGGAGGATGATTGCCAGGCAAAAATTTTTTTTAGGAAGATCTAAAATGCCTGTAAACCATAATAAAGAAAAATGTAAAATGAGGCATCAAAGCCACTTTTCATGGTGTCGTCAGAGTCATTCAGATGAGTAAATGGATCAATTCCCACTGTTTGTGACCAAAGTAAAACAAATCAGGAAGCCATAAGTACATGCAAGTTATATTGGCGCATAAGTTAAATTGGTGCATAAGTATTGATGAGAGGCCTTTTTATAGCCAAAAACTTGAATTTTCACATATAGTATCGATACAAGAGGGTTTGGTATCAATACCAAAGGTGTGGCATCGATTCTTAGCATGTTTGTATCAATACAGACCTTGGTTGTAACTAAGTTATGATTTTTAGTGAAGTGTATCGATACACAAACGTGAGTATTGATACAAATCCATGGAGTATCGAAACAGGCTTCTAAGTCTCGAGATTGGAAATAATTTTTTTTCTCTTAGTATCAATACAAACCTTATAGGTAAAAATTACCTTATGTATCGATACGATATTTTTTGTATCGATACACCAAGGCATTTTTGCCCAGTTCGAACATTTTTTAGCCTTCAAAATTTGATTCAAACATATTTTTGCACCAAGAAACTGTCATAATTCATTGCAGACCTCAACTTTGGGCCTATGATCAGATTTAAACAAATTTTTAGAACCTAAATAACCAATGATAAAGGTCACTTTCATAAAATATCTGATTGTAAAAGGGTGTGCCAGGCATATCTCCAGTTTCAAGCTGTTATAGCCTCTCTACCCCTTTCTCAGCATGGCAGAACCAATGGGAAGAAGGCTAATTGAGCATAGTATGACCCTTAGAGCAAGAATGAAAGATTAAAAATGCATTTATTTCATCTCTTAAAAGCATTGGCTAAGCATTAAATTTAAGGGTAGCTTCCAACAACCTCCAAAAAAGACTTCCAACCATTGCAAAAGAGTTCCCCCAACCATTCGCCCTAAAAAAAGACTTTCAGTCATCTCCAAGAATCCTCTAGCTATTTCCAACACCAAAACTCTCTCAAAACACTGTTCTATTGCCTTTAACCCTTAATCTTCTTCCATTCTTATGCTTCCCCCAAACCACTATCAAAAAACCTTCAAAAACTCAACCTTTCACACACTTTCATTCTTAAAACACCCTACCATCAACAATATTACTAGAAAGTTCTCCCTTTCATCCTTTTCTTGCTAAATAATAGTAAAGAGGGGAAAAAACTAAGCTTAAAGTCACTACTTTAAGAACAAAGGCAAGTTCAAGCTTTTTTTGGCATATTTTCTCTACCTTGTTCAATACATTTTCTATTTTTATCATCTATATCATTTTAGTGAGCTTTTATACTGCCATGACCATCCTAGGATTCTCATGCATTATTGCTACTTTTGTTGTGGTAGCCTTAGGATCTTGATTTTTTTTGATGCCATGATATTGCTTGGTGTGCCAAATACCTTTTCTTTCATTCTATCACCAAAATAGTCCCTTATTCATGCATTCTCTATCATATTTCATCTATTTTCACATGTTTAACACATGCTTGAATGTTTTCATAACATGTATTGAGTATGTTCAAGCATTTTCTTGCCTTTTAAGGAGTCTCATCACATAAAAATGTTGTCTTGACAACTTTAGCATGCTTTTCTTCATTTAGATATGCTCATATCATTTCCATGCTCCTTATTTGTCATCTTCTTGCATTTTTGTCACCCATTACCATGTCAAAATATCATTTTTGTGTATTTGCATATTTAGTTCATGTTCACTGCTATATATATTGCATCTTATTCATGACTTGTTTATCAAAATGCATGCTTGTTTACTAAAAATCTAATTTTTAAAAATCCCTAAGTTAAGATCATGCTACCTCTAATAGATTAAGAATAGCATGGACTTAAGGTTTTGCTTAAATTGGTCATCCAATCTTGGGGATAGACTAAACATTCCAGGATTAGATTCATAAAAATAAAATGTTGTTTTCGTTTTTTAAAGTATTAAGCCTTGATCTTGAGTCTAATACCCTCTTTAATGACATGGTCAACGGGTTGTTTTATCATCCTAAATTACTCTGGGATTATGGAATAAATTCGTGATGCTTATGTTACTTGTCTCTTTCCTAGATGTTTGAACATCCTAAACTCGAGTTTATCTCTGAAGAAACCCAAAAAAATCAAATGAACCCTATTTTTATCTCGGCAGCACTGTGATTTGATTTAAAAAATTATTTTGAACCATAATTGACTTTTCTAGAATTTTTTAATATTTTTTTCTTTAAGGAGCTTTGATTTACTTTTCCAATGATGTCTCGTTCGCCTCTAGACCATCTTGAATGAGGGAGTTATGACTTTTCAAACCTTTGCTGTCTAGAACCCTTATAACCAGTGAATCATATTCTATTTATGCTATTTCAACCCATCAAACAGTTTTCAAAAATTATTTAAATATTTTTCCTTAAAAGATTTCAAAATTCCTTTTTTGAAAGGTATTGTTTCGATGTAACAATTCTGAATGAGCTCGAAATGATTTTCCAAAGTTCATTATACCTTCTCCCCTACACAGGCTATTAGCATTAAAGCAAGCCAAACCTAAAAAAATAATTCTGCCTAAAAAGTGATTTTCTAGGATTTTTGGAATATTTTTCTATTAATCTTCGTCGAGTTACCTTTCCAATGATACCTCGATTACCCCCTGTAGCTTTGGATGAACTTGGAATAAATTCAGGAAATAAGATAATAAAATGCTATCCCCTATTTTAATCTAATTGCTTAAACACCTTTATAGAGACATTCAAATATCTTGAAATACATCCAATCGGTTCCTTTACAACACAATACCTTTTGATTCGGATCAAAGCTAAAATACAAAAAAAAATATTTTTTTTACAAAATATCTCTTTCCTCTATAAAATCTTAAAAATTTTATACCATTAGGGATGCTCCAATCCTATCTTTCGAAGGGATACTCTAACCTTATATTTTTCAAATTTCATCTGAAATCCAAATTCTCTCTCTTGGACATCCTCGGGACTACCAATCAAAACTTCTTTTCTCGTTCCTTCAAGTACCATCAAATCCAATTGAGTCTCAAAGTTGTAATCCTAGTTATTCTTTAATAATCAAAGACAATCAAGAGATACATTCTGATTATCCCTTATTTTTACATTCTTTTGTTTGTGATTGTTTGTTTAGATATTGTTCTATTCCTTTTTTTTCTTACTAATATGCTTCCTTTTTATAGTGACTATCATGCATTCATATTTAAATTTTGTTTTCAACAAATTTTATAAGGCAATGTACCGCGTTGTTATCTCTTTAGTGCCTGATATGAAATATCCAAATTTTTTAAATTTAATCAAAAAATCATTTTCATAAAATAAATCCCTATGCTCCTCATACCTCTGCGGTGCATAGGTGATGTCAAATTATTTTTCAAAACCTGGATTTACATTTTCCACAAAAGTTCATGCATTAAAGGGCATTATATTTGAATAAAGACCAAATGGAGCCGATTAAGCTAAAACTAAAGTGAGACATAGTTAGTAGGTGCCAATTTTGAGTGCCATGGGTGTGCTAATCCTTCCATACATATAACTAACTCCTAAACCCAACCAATGAATCTCTAGACTTTGTAGACCTTGAAATTGATGTTTCAAGTTTTGTAACTAGGAATATTGTTTTCAAGAGGCATCCAAACTTGCTTAACTCGAAATGATCGATGGTGACTCCAAGTTTATGACCACTTTATGGTGCCCATCCGAGACTAGTTGGATGAGTGATTCGCTCGAGGATCTCTCTCTCTTTCATATTACTATGCCTAATCCAAATCCATATCATGGGATAACTCAAAGGCTTGACCACCACCACTATCATGCATTTTTAAGTCAAGTGCGCTAAGCCTTTAGATTGTTCAAAGTTTTAAGGCGGGCATGTGGCGACAATATTTGCAAAAAAATTTGTAAGTTACAAAAATATATTACCAATAGGTAATAGAAAGTAGTATTACATAAAATATAACGGATACATAAATTTTATTGTCTATTGCACAATTATATTATCATAGGTAATATAAGTAAGTATTACACATTTTTTGACAATTACATATATATATATTATTTATTTATATAAAATATGATAAAAGATAACAAAAGCTGTACTACATAAATTTATTATATTTACATACAAATTTTATAAATTCAAAAAATATATTACCAAGAGGCAATAGAAAGTGGTATTACATAAAACATTACAGTTACATTAATTACATTATATATTATATAAGTATATCATCATAGGTAATATAAATAAATATTATATATTTTCTTACAATTACACATATACATTATTTATTTACATTAAATTATGACTAAAAATAATAAAAGTTGTAATGCATAATTTTATTATATTTACATTAATATTTTTGTAAGTTACAAAAATATATTACTAACAAGTAATAAAAAGTAGTTAGTGGTATTATATAAAACATTATAGTTATATATTATATTTTCTATTACTTAAGTATAGGTAAGATAAATAAGCATTGCATATTTTTCTTACAATTACACATATACTATATATACTCTATAAAATATAATAGAAGTTGCAAAACATAATTTAATATATTTACATAAAAATATTATAATTTATATAAATCATTAGAATGTAAGTAATGTTTATGAGTAACATGTGTCATAAGTAATGTATTCATAGGAATAATCTTTGAAGGTAATATCTATATGTAAAATATTACATGTAAATATTATTAGATTACATATAAACAATACATTTTAGCTAAAACATTATCAAAATTATAATCTATTTATGTAAAATATTTATTTAAGAAAAATAAATTATAATTTTGTGGAACTCATTTATGTCTTTTATTAAATAGATTATATGTACAGGAAATTAATTTTTTTAGTAATTTTGAAATTTAAAAAAATTATATATTTTTATGTTATTTACATATTTTTTAATATTAGTAATGACCAAAATATATTAGTAAAAAAATTAATTTTATGATAAAATATAAATTTTTTCTTAGTTGATAATAATTTAACTAAATATTACAAAAATTATACATAACATTAGGGTAAAGGTAATGTCTATATGTAATATGTGTTATGTATAATATATGCATGCAAAATATCTTTGAAAGTAATATTTATATGTAATTTTTTACATATAAATATTATCAGATTACATACAAACATTAAATATTTACATAAACATTATCGAAACTGTAATGTATCTATGTAAAACAAAAAATAAAGTATAATTTATTTTTTTATTTTTTATTAAACATATTACGTATGTAAGAAATTAATATTTTTAGTAATTTTGGAAGTAAAAATTTTGTATATTTTTTATTTTAATAATATATTTGTTAAAATTAGTAATAATTATATTATATTAATAAAAAAATTAATTTTTGATAAAATTTAACTTTATTATTAGTTGGTAAGAATTACAACTAAAGATTAAAAAAATTACACATAACATTAGAGTGAAAGTTCTAATAAGTGTTATATGTAATGTATGTATGTATGTAAAGAACTTTGAATGTACTGTTTACGTATAATTTGTTACATACAAATATTATCGGTTACATAAAAATATTACAATTTTACATAAATAATATTACCAAATCTGTAATGTATGTATGTATCTAAAATATTCCTTTAAGAAAATTAACAATAATTTTCTTAAAATTATTTTTTATTTTTATTAAATATATTATTTATGTAGGAAACTATTTTTTGTAGTAATTTTTGAAGTGAAAAATAATTTTCATATGTTTTTAGGTTAATAATTTATTTGGGTAGATTAGTAATAATTGTAAAATATTGAGAAAAAATTAATTTTATGATAAAATTTTTATTGTTTACTAGTTAGTAAAATAACAACTAAATATTATAAAAATTACACATAAATATTACAATTTACATCATATTTATATCAAATTTATGTTATATGTAATGTATGCGTTAAAATTTTTGAAGGTAATATTTATATGTAATTTGTTACATACAAACAGTACCAAATTACACATGAATATTATAATTTTATATAAAAATATTACCAAATTTGTAATGTATATACGTGAAATATTCTTTTAAAAAAATTAACTATAACTTTTTTAATTTTTTATTTTTATTAAATATATTATATATGTAGGAAATTAATTTTTTTAGTAATTTTTCAAGGAAAAATTTTTCATTTTTTAGTATAATAAATTATTTGGGTATATAAGTAATAATTATATTATATTAAGAAAAAAAATTAATTTTATGATAAAATAGATATTTTTATTCGTTGGTGAAATTATAATTAAAGATTATGAAAATTACACATAAATATTACAATTTATATAAATCATTTGAGTATGGATAATATTTGTATGTATTATGTATTATTTATAATTTATTTATGTAAAAATCTTAAAGTAATATTTATATGTAATAAATTATATCGAAACATTACAGGGTTACATGCAAACAATGCAAAGTTAGATAAAAGTATTACGTAAAACTGTAATATATTTATATAAATATTCTATCAAGAAAATTAAATAAAAATCTTACAAAATAATTTTTATTATTATATTATATATGTAGGAAATTAGCTTTAAGTAATTTTTCAAGTAAACAAAAAAATTCATATTTTTAATTTATTAATATATTTTTAATATTAGACATACATATATTATATTAATAAAAATTAACTTTATAACATTTTTATTTTTTATTAGTAAAAAAGAATTACTATTAAAAATTATCAAAGCTACATATACACATTAGAACTTATATAAAGCATTAGTGTGTAGGTAATGTTTTTATGTAATATATGTTATGAATTGAAGGTAATGTTTGTATGTAACAAATTACATAAAAACATTACTAGATTACATGCAAATATTACAAAGTTATATAGAAACATTACTAAAAAATTATGACCACGTAAACCAATTATAGTGATTTTTGGTTTCTTTTTTACTTTCAATGGTTCAAATCATTTGCTTTTCATTTAACAGTTATTATTGATCTAAGCTTATGGGAAGCTGATATTTACGAGTGCATTTTAAATTTTCCCATGGTCCCCCCCAACGCCGACTTCAATAGTTGGAGTCAAGGTAACCTTTTCCCTAGCTAGATCTAGCAATGAGCCAAAACACACCTTTCCCTCATCTTTTTCCTTCCAACGCCGACCTAATGTCATGAAGGCAATTCAATCCTTTAAGAGTCAAATGATGGTGGGGATTTAAATCCCCTTTTCCGACAAGCAAAGTGAGTTGAGATGAGAAAGAACAAAAAAAAAGAAAAAAAAGTAAAATAAAAATAAGAATTAAAGAAAAATAAAATAAAATTAATGTGAATAAATATTTATAATATTAGAAATTATTTAATTTTTACATAAATAATTTATTTATAAAAATGGAAAGAAAAATTGAAAAAGGAAAAGAAAATGAAAATTATTCTATAAAATTTATGTAAATAAATTTTTATATTTTATAAATTATTTAATTTATTAAAAGATTAATTTAAATTATGATATATTTATTTTTTATTTATAAAAATGGTAAAAGAAAAAATGAAACAAGACCAAAATGAAACAATTTTTTCACAAACATGAATTCTTATTCCTAAACAATCAAGCATTTATAAAAACATTTCTTTTCAAACCTAATGGCATCAAAACTAGCCTTGGTTTGCCCATTATGTAGTTTGGTTAACTTAACTAAATATTTTAGTAATACTATGACATTGCTTGGTTGGTTGAATTAATGCTAAAGAATAAGTGTACAATGTGTCATAAAGTGGCCTAGATGCGAATTCTGACCAAGTGGCACTTAAACGGCCCTTAACTATATAAGTGGTGATGTATCATTATTTCAAAACTATTTATTCTTCTTTTTTTGGGCCATATCAATATTAATATTCTCTTATTTCTGGGGACTCAGTAGTTAAGATGAATTATTCGCCTATCTTAACCCTAAATAGTCATCACGAAATGACCATTTGTTTGGAGTCGCCACCAATCTGTTTTGGCCAGGTAAGATTCACCATCCATCAGAATTAATGCTTTAGGGGTCACGAGACCCTAAAGATAAATTCCATGGTCTATGGAGTATCATAGATTGTTTTTAAGGATTTAGAAGTTGGTTACAACCACAAGTAAGGACCAACCCTCTGTGGTGCCCAAAATTAGTACCTTAGTGATCATGGTTAATTTGAACGTTAATTTTTATCCGGTTTCAGTATGTGGTATTTAACTCAATTCTTGTGTTGTCAAAACAAGATTTTATTATTCCATGAGAGAAAATCGAGGTTTTGCATTTTGAAAATCAAAACATCTTACACACCTCCACCGGAGAACCAATGGGACACGAAAGTTTTTATTATTCTCTTTTATAACCCATCGAAAAACCAAAAGGACATACAAAGTTTTAAAAAACCAAAATATCTTTCACATCCCACTAAAGTACCTGGCAGAATGTGAGATTTTTATTCGTATAAAATTCTTGATTTCCATTTTGAAAAAGATATCTCGTCATTAGAATGATCCATAAAACCCCTATCACATATGGGTGGAAGGAATTTCACGCATCACTCTAACTTCGAGACATTGCCTTTATTTTACAAAGACATACAAATTTTATTTAAAACAAAAATAAAAAACCTAAGACTCGGTCTAGACATTAAAGTACTAATTCGAATCTAAGGACTAAAAGGATAAAAGAAAAACAAACATATCCCTAAAGTATACCTTCGACATAGAAACACCCACTAGTTACTTAAGACTAAGTTTTAAGAACAATTAAAATATTTGTAAGGCTTACCATCGACACTAAGGCACCTGGTAACTACTGGCTTACCATTAACACTAAGGCACCTAGTGACTACTTAGGATTGGATTCTGATGAAAATGAAAATATTCCTATGGCTAACCATAGAGACTAAAGCATCATGTAGCTACTTAGGATTAGTTTCTGAGGAAAATTAAAATATTTCTAAGGCTTACCATCCACATTAAGGCACCCTATAACTACTTAGGATTGGGTTTTGAGGAAAACTAAAATATTCCTAAAGCTTATCATTGACACTAAAGCACCCGATAGTTACTTGGGATTAGGTTATAAGGAAAATTAAAATATACCTAAGGCTTACCATTGACACTAAGGCACTCAGTAGCTACTTAGGATTGGGTTATAAGGAAAATTAAAATATTCCTAAGTCTCATCATCGACACTAAGACACCCGGTAAAAAAAATTATGAAAGTGCCCCTTGAGTATACCTTCGACATAAAAATACCTTGGTACCCCTAATGGACTAAAAATGGCCTTAAAAGGCTAAATGAACCCTAAACATTCACCCTTAGCATAAAAACATTCGGGTGAGAAAATTACGAAAATGCCATTAGGATATACCTTCGTCATGAAAGTATCGCAGTACCCTAATGGACTAAAAATGACCTTAAAAGGCTAAAGGAACCTTAAACATTCACCTTTGGCATAAAAGCATCCCGATAAAAAAATTACAAAAATGTCCTTGGATATACCTTCGACATGAAAGTATCCCAGTACCCTTAATGGACTCGAAAGGACAAGTAATGATGATTCTTACTCTAAATGGGTAATTTAGATTACAAAAAGACCTAAAGTATGAAAATTACTAATGGATCTCTAAATTTCTCAAAATTAAGTATTAGTCCTTAATTGATTAAAAACATTTTTTTTAGATACTCGAATGGGTAATTTAAATTTTGAAATAACCCAACATGCAAAAATACCGTTAAGTCTCTAAATTTTTAAAAATTATATTTCGTACCCTAATAGAGAACCAAAAGAATATAAAAGGTTTTAATATTTTTAGCACCCAACTGAAGAACCAATAGAATGCTAAAAATATTAAAAATATTCTAAGGGAGTGATTTCATGCTAGAGATAACTAGTTTAGCCTAAAAATGCTAGATTTTCCTAGTGGTCACTAAGCTACCCTAAAATTACAAGTTGGCCCCAACATGATTAAAATATAAAATTAAGCATTAAATAAATCAAGATAACCATGAAAAATCACATAGAAAATTACAAACAAGATTCGATCACTTCTTTTTACCCTTAGGATAAAATTGTCAATTTATTACCTTTATTATTTTATTTTATTTTATTATTTTTCTTTCATTTCGTACTCTAATGGAGAACCGAAAAGATATGAAAAGTTTTAAAGATTTTAATAACTCCTACGGATAACCATGGGAATATTAAAACCTGAAAATATGGTTAAAAAATTAATTTTATTATTAAAACTTAAAATTGGCTATTTGGTCCCTTTATTTTTAATTTTTTTTCAATTAAGTCTACATATGATTATGCATCTCTAAAATCATTAAATCATGTAGAAAAATATATATAAACATTTAAAATATGCCATGTGCAATATTAGGACCAACACAATACACTCAAAATTACAATTTTACCATACTTTGCAAACTAACCCCTAAACTTTTAGATATTTGCAAGTTAGTCCTTAATCAACCAAAACCATCATGAAAACACATCATTAAGGCATGAAATCAGCTTGGAATTAACAGCAAAACATGCAAAAATACTCATTTAGATTCGGCCAAACAATGGATTTGTTAGAACAAAAATTTTCTTTTTTTTTTTTCAGTCTAGTTCCTAAGTTTAACATTTGTTACAAAATGATACATTAATATCAATTCTAAGTTAGAACTAACCAAAACCATCATCATCCACGCAAGATTAGGTTCGGCCAAGGTGGGATTCATCAAGCAAACAAAATTTTCATGATGGAAAAATAAGTAAAACACATGTATACGCCATTTTTATGCATAAAAACACAAACTTTCAAACATATAACAACCAAGTTACCACAAATCAAGCAAGATAACATATATGCTTGTGATATTACAACAAAATGACCATGAAATTAGCAAGAAATAGGAAGGAAGAATGCGATTACCTTGGCTAAAAATCAAAGGGGCAATTTATTTTTATTTTTTTCTCTTTTTTTCTTTCTTTTCCTTTCTAATTTTTTCGTCTCTTCTCCCCAAAAGCTTTTTAATGAAAAAAATGTCCTTTATTTATAGAGGAAGAGACTATAACGTTACTGCCTAAATGGAGTGGCCGAATGGCCCCTTTTCTTTTTTTTTTTTTGTTTATTCGATGTGAAAATGACTTGTTAGGTTGGATAACCATAATTGTTGTCATAAGCCCATACTCTTGTTATCTTTTCTTACAAGCCACTCTATGATCAAGCTCGTGATGATGTTGATCAGCTTATGTAATGGGTAATTAGGATGTAACCAACTTGGTTAGAAAGTAATTGGATGAGAAAACAAGCTAGTTAGCATGTAACTAGTTGGAAAAAGTAAATAAAATTAAATAAAATAAAATCTTCAAAAATCAAAATAAAATTAAAGTTAAAGTTAATTGATCATAGACAAAATTTTAGAAATGAAATGGTACAAAAGACCTCGATTGAAAGTTAAAAACTCATAAAATTTTACAAGAGATGCCTTTGTGTAGGAAAATTGACATATATGAAAAAAATTCAAAACCCATGAAATAAATAAAAATTTTCAAAACTGTTTTAATGGGAGTTAAATGATAATATTAGATGAATTTTAAAAATTTTAAATAGAAGAAAATTTCCCCGAAAACATTTATGGAATAGAAAACTCAATTTTTAAGAAACAGGGGAAGTTCAAGAAAAAAAATCAAAAGTCATGAAAATGAATAACTTTTTGAAAACTAAATTAAGGTGAATCAAATAATAATATTTGATAAACAAAAAAAATCACCATAAAAACATTTACGGAGTAGAAAACTCCGTATTTCAGAAACAAAGAAATTTTAAAAAAAATTTCAAGACTTATAAAAATAAATGGATTTTCCAAAACTAATTTAATGTCAATCAACAATAATATTGGATGAATTTTGATGTTTGAAACTTGAGAGGATTCCAACAAAAATTTTACAAGTAAAGAAAAAACTCGTATTTTAATACCGGAAAAAATTATGAAATTTTATTGAAGCTGAAGTAAAAAAAATTCAAGACCACATATTATTCAAAACATTAATTTCTAAAGTGAAGAAAATAAACTTGTGAAAATTTAAAAATAAACCAACAAGAACCAAAAGTAAAATTCACTAGTATGATACTCGTAAGACTACAAAATTTAAAATTAATTTATAAAATTTATAGTTTGACACTTCATGGTAGAAAATGCCAATACATATTTTTCTTTAAATATTTATGATTTTTTAGGGTGAGAATTGGCAATAAAACCACACCAATGTTGGTATAAATATCCAATCACTAATTTCTTGAGTTTTTTAAAAAAATCTCAAAAAAATTTCTAAAAATAAGAAAATTGACCGTGAGATAATTTGTAAAGGTAATTTCTAAAATTTGTCAAGAACTTGTTCAAAAACAAACATTTTTTCTTTGCAGATTCATTCTTTTTACCCGAGAAAATAGATTTTTCATCATGTGTATATGCAGTTATTTACATATGACTGATTAGAATTACAAAAAAGTGAAATCCCTCTAGTGGAAGTTGACCACTATCAAAATAGCCACTACATTTTCATTCTCAGACATTTAGGACTTTCAAGGACAGACAACCTAGATGAATTTAGGTGTCTATAGCTGCCCCTCTTTGTCCATTATTGAGAATTAAGAATAGGACAAAGACCAAATAGACACAATTTCATTTGGGCCATAAAGTACAAGAAAAACAAGATATGAACATATATATTAGAGTTTACTGATTAGAAAGGGAACTTTCAACCTACGGTGAACTTAATTCTGAAAATGAGTTGGTTGGAACGAAAACGCACAAACTAACCAGTAAGACAAATTAACAAAGACGAAGCAGTTAGGTTAACAAATGAAATGAGTTACTCGGGACTAAGCCGATGGGTAGATAAAGGATACAAAGGTAATACCTAAGGTTAAACGTAACAAGTTCAACCATAGTTAAACCATTATGTCGAACGAGATAGAAAGGAAGTTTGACAAGGATGAAACCATCATGTTAAATGACGGTGAGAGAAAGTTTGACCAAAGCTAAACCATCACATCAAATAAAATAAAAAAAAGTCTGACCAGAGCTAAACCATCACATCAAATGAAGATAAAAAAAAGTTTGACCAGGGTGAAATCATCATATCAAACAAAATGAAAGGAAAGTTTAACCAAAGCTAAACTATTATGTCAAATGAAAGTGAAAGAAAAGTTTGACCAAGGCTAAATCATCACGTCGAACAAAAGTGAAAAGAAGTTTAACCAGGGCTAAACCATCAAATCAAACAGAGGTGAAAAAAATTTTAACCAAGGTAAAACCATCACGTCAAACAAAATGAAAAAACAGTTTGACTAAGGCTAAACCATCACGTCAAATGAAAGTGGAATGAAAGTTTGACTAGGGCTAAACTATCACTTCAAATGAAAGTGAAAAAAAGTTTGACTAGGACTAAAACATCTCGTCAAACAAAATAAAAAAAGAGTTTGACTAGGGCTAAACCATCACGTCAAATGAAAGTGAAAGAAAGTTTGACCAAGGCTAAACCATCACGTTAAATGAAAGTGAAAAGAAAATTTAACTAGGGCTAAACCATCACGTTAAATGAAATGAAAAAGAAGTTTGACTAAGGCTAAACCACCACATCAAATGAAATGAAAAGGGAATTTGACCAAGGCTAAACTATCACGTCAAAAATGCAGCAAGACTTGGTCGAGTATAGCCAAGTAAGTAAGAATTCAACCAAATATAGTCGATTGGAGATAAACCTTAATAAGGTTGAAGTAATATGATATTTAAGATCATTGAGAAAGCTTGACTTACCTTTTGATTTTGAAACAGTATCCATTCTGAGAGTTTTTCTTGCTTCATTGCTTTAAACCTGTGAATTACATAATTATGAATATGGATGCATGATGAATGTGGATGGATTTTCATGATTGGATTTATTCCTCATTTTTCTAGTTTTCGTTCATTTTCTTTTTAAACACGATGCAACTTACTTCAAAAGCCTGAAAAAATTTTTAAAAAGAGTGAAGAACCTTTTTATCGTTGAGGGGCCAGTCTTGAATCTGATATTGTTTTTATAGAAACAATTGTTCTTGGCGTCTGAGGAATTCAAATTATGATGCACTAGCATTATCTACTGACTAAAAGAGAATGGTATGATTAGGAATATGTGGGGGATGTCCCTTATGTTCATGTGATGCATCAATACCATCTAGTGGTTGAGGAAAAAGGATACGATAGGAAATGTGGGCGATATCTTTGCCCAAGAGAAAATAGGACTTTATGATGCATCCATACTAGTGGTTGGCAAGAAGAGATATGATTGAAAATATGAGGGCAATGCCTCATTTGAACCATATATGGTTTTTAGAATGTAATAAGGACTTAACATTTCCATCAACTCCCTTGCCAGCCAGAATAAAATGATGAATATCTTCTGAGAGATTGAGTTTCCTTTATTGTCATAATTCTATCTAAGACCGTTAGTTATCCACCCTTAATGCTTCCTAGAATGTTCAAAAGAATTCAGACGTGAACCAAGATTTTCATAACATTTTGACCTTATTCCAAAGTAACTTAAAGAAATTAGTCTGTTATCTATTTTAATCAATTTTTATTTCTTTAAGTCATTAATTATCATTTAGCAAAAATGTTAGCATGATAAAAAAGATATCTAACAAAGGTTACATTTCAAAGAAAAAGAGTAGAATATTGGCCTTTTTTTTACAAAAATAATGGTAAAATGCCTAAGAAGAGATTCACAAAGATAATGGTAAATGATAAAGAAAAGGTCTGGGATAACTGAGTTCAGATCTTTGAAGATTTCTTCTGAACAGAATATCTACTTCTGCGTAGATCCATCTTTTAGAGATGCGCTTGATCATATCATGCCAACGATTTGATCATTTTTTTCTTTGCTTAAGTCACCTTTTTAGGTTTTTAATGAGCCTCATTCTTATATTACCTTTAATCGAATGCCCTGTTGGTTTTTTGTTCGACTTTTGTTTTCTTCTTCTTTTTATTTTTTGTTTATTCTTTTGTTTTTTCTATTTTTTTAAGCGTGGTATTTTTTTACACTATCTGCATTAACAGGGTTTTGCAAGACATCTTCATCCATTTCGGTATGGATTAATGTGCCTCTTGAGAATGCCTTGTGAACCATATAACACCCTTCCCAATTAGGTGCCCATTTGCCTCGTGGATCTTTTTTGTATCGGGAGGATTTTCTTCAGCGCCAGTTCTCTTTCATGAAATTATCTTGGATGAATCTTCTTATCATAGGCCTTTATCATCATTTTCTAGTACATTTGCCCATGTTGGATCGCTTTCAACCTCTTTTCTTCAATAAAGTTTAATTATTCATAGTGATCTTGTGCCCATTTAGCTTATTCCAATTTGGTCTCCATTAATATTCGAGGTGATGGGATATCGATTTCAATTGGTAGTACTACTTTAGTGGCATACACCAATGAGTAAAGTGTTGCTTCAGTCGAGGTTCGTATTGAGGTTCAATAAGTAAGGAAAGTGAATGAAAGCTTCTCATTCCAATCTTTATAAGTCTTCACCATTTTTTCCATAATCTTCTTGATATTTTTATTAGCAGCTTCTACGGCCCCATTCATCTTCGGATAATATGTGACCAAATTATGATAAGAGATTTTGAGCTAGGTACAAACCTCCATCATTAATTTATTGTTTAAGTTGGAGGCATTATCCGTTGTAATTCTTTGAAGAACCTCGAATCTACAAATGATATTAGCCTTTAGAAATTTAATCACCACAATCTTATGACATTTGCAAAAGAAGTGGCTTCCACCTATTTGGTCAAATAATCAATGACCACCAAGATGAAATGATGCCAATTCGATGCTGTAAGAGTAATGGGTTCAATGACATCCATACCCCATATAGAAAAAGGCCATGGCGCTGTCATGACATGTAACGGTGAAGGTGGGACATTAATCTTGTTAGCATAGATTTGACACTTATGGCATTTTTGGGCGTACTTGATATAGTCACTCTCCATAGTCATTTAGAAGTAGCCCAATCTTACGATTTGTTTTGCCATCTTGGGTCTATTGGCATGAATCTCATAAACCCCATCATGTACTTCTTCTATTATTTTCTTTGCCTTCCGAAGCATCCATACACCTTAACAATGTTTGGTCAAAACTTTTTTATACAAAATCTTTCCGTCTAAGACAAAATTTAGTGCCAGCCTTCTTAAGGTTCTCTTATCAATTTTTGAGGCATTTGGCGAATATACTCGATCATTCAAATAATTTTCGATATTATGATACCATGGAAGGCCATCTGCCTTAATCTCAATGTTGTGGCGGTATGCAAGGAATTCATAAAGACTCATATCAATGGGTGTCACCTCCTACCTCTTATTACTTTGAACATCGAAATAAGGTGGCTAGAGCATCCACCATTTGATTGTCATCACGGAATAAATGAATGAAGTCTACTTCTTTGAATTCTTTTAGTAATTCTAGAATCAGTTTTTTATATTACTGTAACCTTGGGTCTCGCATTTCCTATTCTCCATGTAGTTGGCAAATTACCAAGGCTGAATCTTTGTAGACTTTCAATACCTGGGCCTTTTTTTAATGCTGCTTAAAGCCTCATAATACATGCCTCATATTGCCATATTGTTGGTGCAATAAAAAATTATTCGGGCTATAAAGGGTAATAATCCCCTTTTAAAGATATTAAAATTATGCCAATTCCATGCCCCAATGCATTTACTGCTATATCAAAATACATTTTCCATGTAGATCCTTCAATACTCTTTTTCTTTTTCAATCATAATATTAATCAAGTCTTCATCAGGGAATTTGAAATCCAACAGCTGATAATCATCAAGCGCCTGGCTTGCTAAGAATTCAGCAATGGCACTTTTTTTATCGCCTTTTGGCTTACATAAATTATATCATATTCGGATAGTAGAACTTGCCACTTAGCTATCCTTCCTGATAAAGCTGGCACTTCGAAGAGATATTTGATTAGGCTCATTTTGGTGATTTGCTATGTAACATGATATAACATGTACTGTTAGAGCCTTTTCACTATCCAGACTAGAACATAACATATCTTCTATATATGGGAATAATTTACCTCGTAATCCAAAAATTTCTTACTGAGGTAATAGATTACCCTATCATTCTTTCCAGTCTTATCATGCTTCCCCAACACACCGCCCGTGGATCTTTCAAACACTGGCAAATACAGGATCAAAAGTCATCCTGGAATAGGCAAAACCAATACCGATAGATTGGAGAGATATTGCTTAACTTTTTTTGAAAGCATTTTGGCATTCATTATCCCATTCACGAAGATTTTGTTTTCACAAAAGCCAAAAAAATTAGTTCACACTCATCTATGAGTTGAGATATGAATCTAGCGATGTAATTTAAACTCTCTAAGAAACTTCTCACTTTTTTTGGCATGAGAAGGGATGGCAATTCTTGTATAGCTTTGATCTTATTCGAATCAACCTTAATTTCTCTTTTGCTTATAATAAAACCCAACAATTTTTTAGTCTTGGCTTCAAGTGTACATTTCATCGAGTTCAGCTTTAATCGATATTTTTTCTGCCTTTCAAACAACTTTCGTAGGTCCGCTGTAGGACTTTCTTCTTGATGAGACTTAGCGATCATGTCATGGAATAGGGTGACCATTTCCCTTTGGTAAGTTGCTCCCGTATTCTTCAACCTAAATGGCATTACTTTGTAACAAAATGTTCCCCACATTATGACAAATGTGGTCTTCTCCATATCCTTTAGAGCCATTTTAATTTGGTTATACCTTGAAAATCCATCCATGAAGGAAAATAAAAAGTTCTTCATAGTATTATCAACTAGGGTGTCTATATGAAGGAGGAGGAAGTTATCTTTTGGGCTTACTCGATTGAGGTCCCAATAATCTACATACATTCTAACTTTTCCATCTTTTTTGGGAATCGAGACAATGTTTGCAACCTACTCTGGATATTTTGCCCCTTTAAAAAATCCAAATTCAAACTGCTTCTTAACCTCTTCATTTATCTTTGAAAGCATCTTTGATTTCATTCTCTTTAGCTTTTGTTGAACTAGTTTGCATTCCAGCTTCAAGGGCAATTTATAAACCATAATCTCTACATCTAATCCTAGCATGTCTTCATAAGACCATGCAAAGATGTTTCAAAGTTCATGTAGCAAACTTATCAGATCTTCTCGAGTGAAAGCCTTTATGGTAGTTCCTATTCTGATCTCCTTCTTATCATTTCATCATTTCCTAAATTAATAATCTCAGTAGGCTCTTCAATGGATATTATGCGCTCATCTTCTCATTCAATTATTTTTAACAAATCAGGAGGTAAGATATAATCATCGACATCTTCTTCAAGATAATTAACCTCTAAATCTTGATTAGATTTATCTATTTCTCTATAAAGGCAAAAGCAAGGAAAAAATGGGCAAATGAATATGGGATATGAATTGGGTATGGATGCAAAAAAGGAAAAAAGCTGCTGAGATAAGCCATCATAAAAGAAAGAGACAAGAAAGATTATATAAGGAAAGATTACATGCATTTGATTTTTATTAATGATAAATTAACATTATGAGTTTTTACAAAAAAAAATTATAGACGACAAAGTTCATTTCTTAGTTATTACTTTAGGATTGGCCTAGACACAATGCTTCTCTCATCACATTTCTAATTCCTTAAAACATATCCAGGAGGCATGGGCAAATCCCATGATCCTTAGTGAACTTTTCATCATCTCTTCCAGTGGCAGCCACTGATGTTCTTTGAAGGCTTTATTGATCACTATAACAACATTCTTGGTTTTTTTATCCTCATTTCACAGATTGACTTCCCTATAGCAGAAAATTTCCTCTAATAAGGGGTAGAGAGTTGATTTCTGGCCTAACTATTGACCAACACCTAGGGATGGTTGCTTTCCTCTCATTCTTTTTTTAAACTTCTTATTCTTAACTCTTTTCGACTTGAAGCCTAATCCATATTTGTCTTTCTTACCATTGACATTAATGGCCTGGCTAATTCCTTGTAAATGTCTTATGAGTGGTGAAGGCTTCTTTCCCTACTATCTACTTAAGGCCCGTACGCATGCTTTTGATAGCCTTAGTTTAAAGATGACAACCCTTTTGATATAAAGGTCTCGTTGACAATCTCAAAAATTTTGAAATAGCATTCATCAGTTTCAGCATTTGTATCAATGTAAGGAGCCTTTGTAGATGTCATAACGACTATGTCTTCTTCCTAAATAGACTCACCAATATTTCATCCATTATAAACTTTACTTTTTGATGCAAGGATGATGGAACAGCCACGGTAAGGTGAATCCATGGTCGTTCTAAGAAACAATTATATGCTGGAGTGATATCCACGATGCGAAACTCGATTTCAAATGGGTAAAGACCAATTTCTAAAGTAACTAAAATAGTTCCTTTAATGTGCCTTCTTATTCCATCAAAAGCCTTGACAGTTGCATGGCTGTGTTTGATTTGGCTAACATCTACAAGCAAACGAGATAGTGTACTCCATGTCATGACATTTAGAGCAAAGCCATTATCGATAAAAACCTTAGATAATATGGTTTATTTGCACCGAGTCATGATATAGAGGGCTTTTGCTAAAGTATTACCTCTTAGTGAAATTTCATCCTCACTAAATGAGATAAAGTTGTTAGCGACAATATTGTTTACCAGGTGGTCAACTTTATTGGCAGAAATGTCCTGAGGGACAGAGGCCTAATTTAGTACTTTCAGCAAAGCATTCTGATAAGGTTCAAAATTGAACAACAGAGTTAGCAAGAAAATCTCCCTTGGTTGTTGGTTTAATTGGTTCATGACATTGTATTCGCTATGCTTGATATACTATAGGAATTTAGTTACCTATTTTTTCTTCACTGGTTTTTGCTTTTCTTCCAGGACATCCTTGATAACCCTCGCCTTCCTAGATGTTTGGGCCTTTGATTTTGCCTTCATACCGACTTCACTAGTTTTTTCACTGTATACATGCTCGTTTCTTGTAACATGGCTGACTCGTGTGATATCGACAGATGCCAATTGGGCAGAAACAACTTCTGAAGTGGTGATCCCACCATTATACTTCTATAACATCTATTTACTATCTTGATAAGGGAACGACATTGGTGCCCTAATTATTAGTTTGATGGTAATATCTATCTTTGGAGGTGTAGTCTGGTTGCAACGAATGATAAGAGGGTGGCCAACACTGTATAGGGGTTATGACGATCCTTCCCCTACCATATTAACTGATTTTTTTTGCTTCTGCTTTTGTATATTCTAAAAACTCGATTTCACCATTATTCATCACCCTTTGAATCAATGTTCAAAAATTTGGGCAACTCTACAAGGTATGTCCCAAAGTTAAGTGATACTTGCAAAAATTGACACCATTATCAAATTATTCTTTAATGCTTTCCCGATTCTGGCTAAGGATTGCAACTTTGGTCAGAACCATCCATACTTTCTCCAAGGGTGTTTTGACCTGTTCCACACTCAACTTCCTCCATTGCCTATTTTCAATGCTAATGATGTTGACTCTAGGCTCAAGATGATCTTGCAAAGGGTTTGCTACCAAATTAAGAGTCGGTGTGTTATCAAACTTGAAGGCGCCTCTATTAGGAAGGCTTTAAACTTTATGCATAAAGGGTTAGTAGTTTTCAATCAAGTGACCCGATAGTGCATGGTATTCAAAGTGTAGGTTCGGGTCATACCAGCTGGGATAATTACCTGCATACGGTCTGGCAAAGATTGGCGCTATTAGCCTTGCTTCTGAAAGTTTATGAACATTTCCTTATACAAATAAGGAAGAGGGTCAAAATGAGGTCTGGTTTGATTGTTATTTGGGTTTATGTATTGGTGTTGGGCCTTATAGACACTTTATTTTGTCCGAGCTACTTTTTTTAAGCAATCTAGAGTACGAACAAGAGAGGGGGCAATGTCGCCTGGCAAAAAAGTATTTTAAGGAGGTCAAAAAGGCCTAGGGATCATAACAAAGGTAAATGCAATGATGTGTCATTAGATTATGTAGTTTAAGGTGTCTAGGGACAAAAGATATGAGAAAATTCATAATTTTACTTGAATGTATAGATAAAATGCTCCAACGATCCAAAAATTGGAAATGTCCCTATTTATACCAATACAACATGTAGATGTATCGATACATGAGCCTCTGTATCGAAGCAG
This sequence comes from Adansonia gregorii, assembly GCA_038382025.1. Lineage (NCBI taxonomy): Eukaryota > Viridiplantae > Streptophyta > Magnoliopsida > Malvales > Malvaceae > Adansonia > Adansonia gregorii. The sequence goes on along the minus strand of JBBYHO010276682.1, from coordinate 34,943 downwards.
GACCTCACATATCGATACTAGGCCATGCCAAGACCAAAACATGCATTCTGTAAAGAAATGTATTGATACATATCAACAGGTATCAATACAGTGGTTCATAGTATCGATACAATGGTTTATAGTATTGATACAGTGATCATTGTATCGATACAATGTTCATTGTATCGATACCATCAAGGCCTTTTGGACTAAATGTATCGATACATTATGCAATGTATCGATACATGTAGGCTAATTTCACGATCTAGGTATTTTTGAATTGTCCACCATTAATCCAAAACTCGATTTTAACTCATTTCTTTGCATCAAGAAAATATCATATTACGAATTTAGGCTTTTAAACTAACCAAAACATTTTTTTAAAGCCTAAATTGGATTAAAAAGGTCAATATTACATGACCACCCTACTCCCTAGTTGGTTGGCCAAGATTACCATCAACCACCCTATGTGCTGAAAAATCATTCAGTATTTAAACCAGCCACCCTATGTCTATCACATTGGCAGCAAGTTGCTCCCTACAGCCACTCTATAGCCACCATGCTGACATTACTTTGTCCCCCTTGAGAAATGACTAAAAACACCTACAAATTGGCTCCAAAATGCTGGTATAAATGGACCACTTCTATTTTAGCAAAAAAAGGTTAGATTCCAACTCATTTGCAGCTTCTAAAAATATTCCTACACTAAGAAAACTAGAATCCCGTAGCTCTTCAGCCACCACCCAAAAATAGCCCTAAAACACTCTTTCCCAACTATTACACATTCTAAAAATCACCTTCATCCATACCAAAACCAAAACTTCATTATTTTTCTCTTTTTCTTGCTTATTAACAATAACAAAAAGAGGGAAATTCAAGCCATCTCTACTGCTCCAATTATTTGGCTAAAAAGTGAAGTTTTATTGAACTTCTCACTTTATCACTTTCATTTTCTATTTTTCAGCACCTTCATCACTTTAGTGAGTTCTTCATGTTTTCATCACCCTCTTAGGATTATCATACATTATTGTGGCTTTTGGTTATGGTAGTTTAAGAATTGGATGCCTTAAGGCCCCTTTAATGTGCAAAATATCTCATTTCATCCTTGTTAGTTTGATATCTCGAGCTCATGCATTTTATGCCATATCCATGCATCTTGTTGTCCTTAATCCATGTATGAATCATTAGCCTAACACATTTCAAGCACATTTACACATTAACTTGCATGAATCATTCCTATTTTCAGCATCTGTAACATTTTCTTGTCACAATGCATAAAACTTTCTTTGTCTAAACCATTGGTAAAGTTAGTATCCCTATTCATGTTATGTGCCATCCCCTTGTATGTTTATTGTCTTCTCCTTGCCAAATTGCATGTTTGATGGCTGTCGAAAACTGATTTTCAAAATCCCCCAAGCCAAGCATGTTAACCTCAACCAATAAGGATTAGCATGGACTTAGCATTTTCCTTAAAGTTAGCAAAATATCTTGGAGAAAATTAAGTTTTCCTGATCTGGAATCTTGGTTAAACAAGCTTAAATTTTTTAATTTTGAAACGAAAATGGTCTTACAATTATTCTCTTGTGCCCTCTTTATGAGTCAAACCTTGAGTGTTGTGATCAACGGGCTATTTCATCATCCCAAACTACTCTGAGGCTATGCAAATGAGTTTATGATACTTATGCCATTCTTTCCCTCTAGTCATGGATGTTTGAATGTCAATGACTCAAGTTTGGACCCGTAAACATAAAAAAATAAAAATTATCCTTTACTTTGCTTTGTCCCTTACTGGCAACATAATTATTGCAAATTGAAAAATCACTTTAAAATCCTAAATGATTTTTCATGAATTTTCTAATATTTTTCTCTCAGAGCATGTTGAATTATCTTTAAAATGATGTCTTATTCACCCCCGGATCATTCTGGGTGAGAGAGTTATGATTTTTTAAATCTAAACTATCCAAAACTTCTAGAATCCAAACATGTATTTTGGTTGGGCCATTTAGGCCCACTAAATGATTTTTCCAAATTTCTAAAACATTTTTCCTAAAAGATTCATGAAATACCCTTTTCAAAAAGGTATTGTTTGCAATTTTTTGATATCAAATGAGTTTAGGGTGATTTTTTTAAATTTTGACACACTTTATCCCTCATATGCTCTGCCAGCAACTTAATCAATCCAAACTTGAAAATTTATTTCCCTGGAAAATGACTTTTTGGGATATTGGGAACATTATTATCATCGAGTTACCTTTCTAACAGTATCTTGCGCGCCTTCTCAAGCCTTCAAACCAATTTAGAATAAATTTGAGAAGTGGGATAGCGCGATGCTATCCCACATTTTCGGTTATGATCAAAATTGAGTTATTTTCCTGAGCTTCATCTCGAGACCTTCGAATGCCTCTGTATCACCCTGATCAAACTCAAGAACATTCTTCGACCTCCTATAGGCTTGTGTTAGGGAACAAACATATTTTACATCTTTACCATCCTCATTCATAATAATTTCTTTTGCCAAAAGTTGTCGAAAAGATCACACATTTCACAATTTACAAAGTTTTGTCAACTTATGTTTTCCAACTTGACTTCTCTAAAGAGTGTCAGACATGTCACTTTTGGGGATATTCTAACCCTGACCTTCTGAGGGGATACTCTAACCCCATTTTTCAATATTGTCGAGATTGAAAAATCTTCTTTTGTCAAAATAATTTATCTTCCATTAGGATAGTCCAACCCTGACCTTTCGGTGGGATACTCCAACCCCGCTTTTCAAAATTGTTGAGAGTTAAAAAACTTCCTTTGTCAAAATTATTTGTCATATATGGGGATACTCCAACCTTATATTTTTAAGGGGATACTCCAACCCAATCTTTTGACTACATTTAATTTTCTCCTTCTCGGACTTTCATGAATGTGCCAAACAAACCTTGTTCAATCAAAAAACCCAGATGCATCACAAAAATTGATAATTCGATTATTCCTAGATAGTTGATGCCAATTGCGAGATAAATTCTAATAGTCCATCCCTCTTCTTTATGATTGTATTGAATGATCCATGTTATATTACTTCATTTATTGTCTTACTAACATGATTTTTTTGTGATGATTATATGCATTCATGTTTTCAAAACATTTCAAATAAAATTGAAGGTAATGTTTCACGTGGGTATCTATCTAGTGCCCAAAGTGGAACATTCCATTTTCAAAGTAAAATCTAGAGGTCATTTTATTGAAATCTCTATATACCCCATCTCTCTAGGGCATATATGAGATTAAATCTTTTTCATCAAAATCTGAATTTGTATTTCTATAAGATTCATGCATTAAAAGAGGGTTATATCAAAATAGTAACAAGTTAAGATCGAAAAATTCGAAACTAAGATAAGGCATAGCTAGTAAGGCATCGATTTCGGGTGTTACAAAGAGGTTCGTACCTCATTACGCATAACCAACTCTCAAACTCCAACGGTGAATCTTTGCATTACGTAGACCACGGGATCGATGTTTTGAGTTGTATAACTTAGTACATAGGTTTCAATAGGCATCTAATCATGCATAGCCTGAAATGATCAATAGCGACTCCAAGCATTGGCCATTTCGTGATGGTTATCCGAGACCAATAAGATGAGCGATTCATCTTATGGTCCCCCCTCACTCTGTTATAAGTCAAGAATCTATACTTTCTCATTCTTATCATGTAGCAAAGGAAAACTCTCAATCAAGAAGACATTCCAAGTCAAAAAAATATTTTAAGTCATACGCACTCATAGTTTCACGAGGTTCTACCTCGAGGTACGTTGTGACAAGTCTTAGCTGGTTTTGGGGAAGTGGGTTTAGAATAGTAGCTTGAACGGTTGTTGAAATGGGTGCTCGAGGTGTGTGGTATGGATAAGTGTTTTGGGGTATTTATCTTAGATTTTGATAATAGAGGCGAGGTCCTGGACAGTATGGCTAGCTTACACAACCGGCTGATGGTGTTTTATCTTCTTTTTTTTTTGCTGGTCCTCACTTCTTTACACTGAAGGACTCTCTTGATGTAAGCTTCCCAGCCTTAATGGCTGATTCGATCATTTCTCCAAAGATTATAGGATTGAAGAAATCCTTTGTCGCGCTCCCTCTCAGCTTATCATAATAAGGTGGATGCAAAGTGTTGACAAATAACATTATCATTTCCTTCTCCGTCAAGGGCGGTTAGACTTGAGAGGCTAAGTCCTTCCATCATTGGGCATATTTTTTGAAGGATTCAGTTGACTTATTCTCTAAATTTCAGAGGACCAAACGATATGGAGCCTATTTAGCCATATGCTTGTATTATTGGAGAAAAGCACTTACCAAGTCAGCCCAGCATTTAATTTGGCTGCGATTCAAATCATTATACCATCTTCATGCTGATCCTGACAGGCTTTCTTGAAAATGGTGGATTAGGATTTTATCATCTTGTGAGTAGCCTGTCATTTTTCTAATTAACATTTTGATGTGTGCCTGCGGGGATGTAGTGCTTTCTATTTCTCAAACTTTAGCATCTTAAATTTTGAGGGGAGAACAAGATCTGAGACTAAGTTAAGGTCATGGACATCTACACTGCTATATAATTTGGCCCCTTTATGGCCTTTAACCTTCTTTCAAGGAGTAGTGGTTTTGCTTTTTCCTTTTTTTTGGCCTTAACTACTTTTTTGGCCTTTTGCTTAATCTTCTCTTCTTCATCGATGCCTAGTCCCATATATTCCTCCAGGACAGGAATAGCTCGCATAGTCATTTCTAGAGATATGGCCTCAAGGTTTATGACAATAATTGGTGGAGTAGTAGCTATGTTCTAATGGGAGCATCAGTAGTTGCTTCTTGCACGGGGCGAGTTGACCCCCTAGCTAGTAGTAGCTTAATCATCTATGCGATTTGAGCTTGAAGTTCATCCTACCTTTTCAACATGGCCTCTTGAGCTTGCCTATGGCTTTCCTTGGGACATTCTGATGTTACGATATGGTCTTCAACCATTCTCTTTGTTCTTGCTTTAGTGTAGTAACTATATATGGATGTTGACGATGTTGATTAGTCTCGATTCACAATGGTTAAACCTTGTGTGAATTCTAAAATTTTCAAGAATTAAGTATTTATTAATAAATCAATAGTCATATATGTATGTGTATGTATGCATGAGTAATGAATGTATTCAAGGGCATTTGCTTTACTACAAGACTTCAAAATCCATAATTTCCATTGATTTTAGAAGGAAGTTACATATCACTTATCATATTAGAATTATGTCCATAGAACTTCCTAATTTGGTCATATTGCTTTTTGGCTTGTTCTAAAAACTAAAGTATTGCAGGGCTGAATTCGCCAACTGGGTTAATCTGTCTTCGAAGACCTTAGATCTTCTCTATCGTATCCCTTGCTTGGATGACTAATAAGTGAATCTATTTTGTTAGATGATTAATATAAAAATGTCGCCCAAGGAAATTGGACGTCCATTTGTCATGTTCATCTCAGACTCAACAAAACTTGTTATCCCAACAAACATCCATTTCCTCGTATGCTTGGGCCCATGCCTCAATTTCGCACTCTCTTTGAGACAACTCTTGTCTTACTTGCCCTAAAGCTAAAAAGAGTGCTTATCTTTCTTGGAGTAATTCTATCATCTTTTTTTGTTTTTAGCGAAAGGCATTTTTTGAGTCGCTCATTCTTTTCCGTGGACCTCTTCCATTGCCTCCGTGTATCCATGTATGCCTTTTACTCTTGTTCGAATGTAGCTGCATTGGCTTTGCTTCCCATAGCTTTAGCTTTCCACTTTTCAGGCTTTTTGCAAAGCTTATACATTTCCTCATTAACTTTACTAAGAGATTTGCTGGAGCTCTCAGATAGACCAATGATTTTGGTCTTCTTGTTTTGTTCTACCCAATCATGCTTCATTAAAGTGAACTGCTCTTCCATTTTCTGAAGATTCATTTTTTGGCTTCCATCTTCATTTTTAGATACATGATTTCTTCTTGGAGGGCTTGATTCTTGGTAACCGCTCTTTTTTAATCTCTTTCTGCCTCTTCTCTAATTAACTCCACTTCAGAAGGCACGGGAGGTTTTGGTTGAATGGTCGCTTAAAGACCAACCATTTTTGTGCTTGGAATAATCAAATCATAACCCCGAATTGATCTCCATGCATCATACCCTAGAGTGTCTGATCTGTGTAAGAGAGCAGCCTGGACTCATATCTCTCTTTCCAATGTACAGCAATTGTCGAAAGCATGTTCTTGTATCCTTCCCCCTAATAATCCAAATCCACATTAGCTAAATCGAAAGTGATGGAGATGAATTACTTAGTCCCATATTACTGTTAGACCAAAAATGGTGTATATTCGACTATACCCTATAATCCAAACAAAGGCACAAATGACAATTGACCACACCTATACATGACAGATTTGGGTGCAAACCAAGGAGCTCTCCATGTTATCTCTTTCAAAGCCAAGTTCTTCAATGACGTTACCCACTAATTCTTTATTGACGACCATGGCCAATCTTTCTTCATAAAATGCTAAAGAAGGATAGAGTGTGAGAAATAAGGTCTAATCCTATTAGCGCCATCTACACAAAAATGGTTGCGGACCCGGATATACAGTACTAATGCACTCTCGAAGAATTTACCTTTGCTCGACTTCCAACATGCATTAAGTGCTCAAATAATTTTTGCTAAGATGGCGAGGGCAAGATGCATGTTCTGCTTTAACTAGTCAAAGAGCTCAATCACAGCTATTTCCTCATGTTTGGGCACCCTTAGGAAGAAAACCAACCCGTATATGGCTAAAGTAAATATGTATAGGGCTTTCTCTTTTTGTGGCTAATCTCTAATGTACTTTTTCAAAACTTTCCATGAAACAACTGTGGTATTGCCTTTATGTTCGAAGCGAAGAGACTAGGGAGATAAATTAAAGATCTGTGCCAATCTATTTCTATGACTCATCAGGTTATGCTCATTGTAGTAGATAGGTCTTGTCTCCACTTGTTCCAACCCTAATAATGATGCAATCTCTTCTATGGTGGGGGTCATGTCATAGTGGTTAAATGAAAAGCATCGATAAGAGGGGTCCCAAAATTTTATCAGAGCTCAGACCAACTGTTCATCTATGGGGATCTTCAATAACATGGCCATATGTCCATATTTTGCTGTAAACTAAGTTTGCTTGGCTTTATCCCATTTTTCCCATATATGTACCAATTCAGAAATATTATTTTGTCTAATATCCATGTATGTGATCTTGGCAGTCTCGATACAAAGTCCCTAGGTATGCAATCCCCCCATTTTCTCTGATTTAGTTTGGACTCTATGCGGACTTCTTTAAAAGTTCAAAACTAACCACCACTTTTGCTTAGTTCGCCATAAAATCAAATGAAAATTAGTTGGATCTGAAATCAGGCCTAAAGCAAATGCCCATGATGCAATTGAATGATGCACAAGAAGGATAAGAAAATAAAAAAAGTAAACAAGTTAGTATCCATGAAATAAATATTCCAGATAATGAAACATAGCAATAAATAATATCACAAAGATGTAATGGAAATAAAGCAGGCAAATAAAGAAAGAAAAAAGCATATATCCCTTCGTATGTCCTTAACCTTGGTGACACCTATAGTAAAGGTATGGTACTAACTGAGGAGCTACCAAGATTCACTATATGAGGTTTTGGTTATACCTCTAAATCGATTCTCGAATTACCCCTATTCTAAAATGGACTAACGAGGTACCTTCTCTTTATCCATTGTGGATTTATGTAGAAAAAGGTTCAATTCGAATGGGAGATCTTCCATGCCTGTAACGAGGCTAACACCTCTGGCAAGTGTAGGAATTTACACCCGATAGGCTTTTCACTGGCTCAAACAGAGGCTAACACCTCATAAGGCAGAGCTACTTCACCTCCTCCTAAATTATTAGGTACTTATATCCCTCCCACATTGGAAAGAAGGGAAACTATTATAAATATGCACAGTGTGTGTGAAGGGATAAGCATACCCTTTCTAAAATAAAGAAAAAAATACACAAACATTGCCTTAAAAATAAAATAAGTCATAAAAAAATTTTCCAAGATGGGAATTAAAACTAAATACCAATTAAAATCGGATTAATTAAAATTTAATTAACGCATGATCAATTTTAGGCTTGACTCTCTAAAAAAATTGGGTCCCTAATGGAGTCACCAAGCTGTCGTAACATGGCCTAGATGCAAATCTGACCAAGCCTGACTTAAATGGCCCTTGACTATATGAGTGGTGATGTATCATTATTTTAAAACTATTTATTCTTTTTTTTGGTCATATAGATAATAATATTCTTTTATTTCTAAGGACTAAGTAGTTAAGATGAATCGTTCGCCTATCTTAACCTTAAAAAAGTCATCACGAAATGACCATTTGTTTGGAGTCACCACTAATCTGTTTTGGCCAGGAGAGATTGGTCACCCATCAGAATTAATGCTTTAAGGGTCACAAAATCCTAAAGATAAAATTCCATAGGTTATAGAGTACAAAAGATCGTTTTCAGGGGTTTAAGAGTGGTTACAGCCACAAGTAAAGATCGATCCTCTCGTGGTGCCTATAACTGGTACCTTATTGATCATGGTTAATTTGAACTTTAATTTTTATCCTGCTTCACTATGTGGTATTTAATTACAATTTTGTATTGTTAAAATAAATTTTATTATTCTATGAGAGAAAATCGAGGTTTTGCATTTTGAAAATTGAAACGTCTTATGCACCCCCACCAAAAAATCAATGGGACACAAAAGTTTTTATTATTCCCTCTTATACCCCAATAGAAAACCAAAGAGACATAAAAGGTTCTAAGAAAGCAAAATGTCTTTCACATCCTACTAGACTACCTAGCAGAATTTGAAAGGTTTTTATTTGTATAAAATTCATGATTTCCATTTTGTAAAGGATATCCCACCATTAGGATGATCCATAAAACCCCTATCATATTTGGGTGGAAGGAATTTCATGCATCACTCTAACTCAAAGACATTGCCTTTATTTTACAATGATATATGAATTTTATTTAAAGCAAAAATAAGGGACCTATGACTCGGTCTAGACATTAAAGTACTAATTTAAATCTAAGGACTAAAAAGATTTAAAAAAATAAACCTATCATTAAAGTATAACTTCGGCATAGAAACACCCAATGGTTACTTAAGACTAGGTTTTAAGAACAAATAAAATATCCCTGAGGCTTATCATCTATACTAAGGCATCCAGTAACTACTTAAGATTTGGTTCTAAGGAAAATTAAAATATTCCTAAGGTTTACCATCGACACTAAGGCACCTGGTAGCTACTTAAGATTGGGTTCTGAAGAAAATTAAAATATTCATAAGACTTACCATCGACACTAAGGCACTCGGTAACTACTTAGGATTGGGTTCTAAGGAAAATTAAAATATTTATAAGCCTTACCATCGACACTAAGGCACTCGATAACTATTTAGGATTGGGTTCTAAGAAAAATATATTCTTAAGGCTTACTTTCAACACTAAGGCACCCGATAACTACTTAGGATTGGATACTAAGGAAAATTCAAATATTCCTAGCTTACCATCGACACTAAAGCACCCGATAACTATTTAGGATTGGGTTTTGAGGAAAATTAAAATATTTCTAAGGCTTACCATCGACACTAAGGCACACGATAACTACTTAGGATTGGTTGATAAAGAAAGTTAAAATATTCCTAAGGCTTACCATCGATACTAAGGCACCTAGTAAGAAAAATTATGATAATACCCCTTGAGTATACCTTTGACATGAAAATAACACCCTTAATGGACTCAAAAATTACCTTAAAAGGCTAAATGAACCCTAAAAATTCACCTTTTGCATAAAAGCATCCTAGTAAAAAAATTGCAAAAATGCCTATGGGTATACCTTCACCATAAAAGTATCCAAGTACCCATAATGGACACAAAAATAACCTTAAAGGCTAAAGGAACCTTAAACATTCACCTTTGGCATAAAAGCATCGTGGTGAGAAAAATTACAAAAATGCCCTTAGGGTATACCTTTGAATGAAAATATCCTGGCACCCCTAGTAGACACGAAAGGACAAGTAATAATGATTCTTACTTTAAATGGGTAATTTATATTACAATGACCTAAAGCATGAAAATTGCTAACAGGTCCCTAAATTTTTTAAAATTAAATATTAGTCCTTATTTGATTAAAAACATTTTTTAAAATACCCGAGATGGGTGATTTAAATTCTAAAATAACCTAACACGTAAAAATATCATTAAGTCCCTAAATTTTTAAAAATTGCATTTCGTACCCTAAAAGAGAACCAAAAGAATATGAAATGTTTTAATATTTTTAGTACCCCACTAGAGAACCAATTGAATGCTAAAAATATTTAAAATATTCTAAGAGGGTGATTTCATGCTAGAGATAACTAGTTTAGCCTAAAAATGCTAGATTTCCTTATTGGTCCCTAAGCTTCCCTAAAATTACAAGTTGGCCCCAACATGATTAAAATAAAAAATTAAGCATTAAATAAATCAAAATAACCATGAAAAATCACATAGAAAATTACAAGCAAGATTCGGTCACTTCTTTTTACCCTTAGGATAAATTTTTCAATTTGTTACCTTTATAATTTTCTTTTATTTTATTACTTTTTCTTTCATTTCATACCTTAATGGAGAACCAAAAAGATATGAAAAGTTTTAAAGACTTTTATACCCCTACAGATAACCATGGTATATTAAAAGCCAAAAATATGGTTAAAAATTGATTTTATTATTAAAACCTAAAAATTGCTATTTGGTCTCTTTATTTTTACATTTTTTTCAATTAAGTCTACATATGATTATGCATCGCTAAAATCATTACATCATGTAGAAAAATATATACAAACATTTAAAATATGCCATGTGCAGTATTAGGACCAACGCAATACACCTGAAATTACAATTTTACCATACTTTGCAAACTAGCTCCTAACTTTTAGACATTTATAAGTTAGTCCTTAATCAACCAAAACCATCATGAAAACACATCATTAAGGCATGAAGTCAGCTTGGAATCAGTAGCAAAACATGGCAAAAATACTCATTAAGATTCAGCCAAACATGGGATTTGTTAGAACAAAAATTTTCCTTTTTTTTTTGGTGTGGTTCCTAAGTTTAACATTTGTTACAAAATGATATATTAATATCAACTCTAAGTTAAAACTAACTAAAACCATCATCATCAACTCAAGATTAGGTTCGGCCAAGGTGGGATTGATCAAGCAAACAAAATTTTGATGATGGAAACACAAGTAAAACACATGTATACACCATTTTCATGTATAAAAACACAAACTTTCAAACATATAACAACCAAGTTACCATAAATCAAGCAAGACAACATATATACATGTGATATTACAACAAAATGACCATGAAATCAGCAAGAAATAGGAAGGAAAAAGGTGATTTCCTTGGCTGAAAATCAAAGGGGCAAGAGTTTATCATAGTTTTATTTTTTTCTCTTTTTCTTCTTTCTCTTTTTTATTTTTCCTTTCTTTTTCTCTCCAATTTTTTCCTCTTTTCTCCCCAATTTTTTCCACTTTTCTCCCCAAAAGCTTCTTAATAAAGAAAAATGTCCTCTATTTATAGAGGAAGGGATGGTGATATTGTTGCCCAAATGGAGCAGCCGAATGGCCCTCTTTTTTTTTTGGTTTATTTGATTGGAAGATAGCTTGTTAGGTTGGATAACCATAATTGTTGTCATAAGCCCATACTTTTGTTATCTTTTTTTACAAGTCACTCTATTGTCAAGCTCATGATGAAGTTGATTAGCTCATGTAATGGGTAATTAGGATGTAACCAACTTGGTTAGAAAGTAATTGGATAAGAAAACAAGTTAGTTAGCATGTAACTAGTTGAAAAATGTAAATAAAATGAAATTAACTAAAATTTCCAAAAATCAAAATAAAATTGGAATTAATGTTAATTGATCATAGACCAAATTATAGAAATGAAAGGGTGCAAAAAATCTTGATTGGAAGTTAAAAACTCGTAAAATTTTATGACAAATGCCTTAGTATAGGAAAATTGACATATGTGAAAAAAGTTCAAAATCCATGAAATAAATTAAACTTTTCAAAACTGTTTTAATGGGAGTTAAATGACAATATTAGATGAATTTTAAAATTTTAAACTGAAGAAAATTCCCCTGAAAACATTTATAGAATAAAAAACTTAATTTTTCATAAATGGGGGAAATTCAAGAAAAAAATGAAAATGAATGAATGTTTGAAAACTAAATTAAGGTAGATCAAATAATAATATTTGATGAATTTTAAAAATAAAAAACCAAGAAAAATCACCCCAAAAACATTTACGGAGTAGAAAACTTCATATTTCAAAACAAAAAAATTTCAAGAAAAAAATTCAAAACTAATGAAAATAAATGAATTTTTCAAAACTAATTTAATGTGAATCAAACAATAATATTGGATGAATTTTGATGTTTGAAACTCGAGAGGATTCCATCGAAAATTTTGTGAGTAAAGAAAAAACTCATATTTCATACCGAAAAAAACTATAGAAGACGCTGAAGTAAAATAAATTCATGGCCTCATATTATTCAAAACACTAATTTCTAAAGTGAAGAAAATAAACTTATAAAATTTTGAAAATAGACCAACAAGAACCAAAAGTAAAATTTACTAGCATGATACTTACAAGACTATAAAATTCAAAATTAATTTATAAAATTTATAGTTTGACACTTCATAGTAGAAAATGCCAATACATATTTATACTTGAATATTTATGATTTTTTGGGGTGAGAATTGGCAATAAACCACACCAGTGTCTATAAAAATATTTGACCACCAATTACTTGAGTTTTTCAGAAAAATCTCAAAAAATTCTTAAAAATAAAAAAAAAATGACCATGAGATCATCTGCAGAGGTGATTTCCAAAATTTGTCAAGAACTTGTTCAAAAACAAAAATTTTTCCTTTGCGGATTCGTCCTTTTTACCCAAGAAAATGGATTTTTTTTCATGATATGTATATACAGTTATTTACATATGAGTGATTAAAATTGCAAAATTTTGAAACCTTCTGGTGGAAGTTAACCTCCATCAGAGTGGCCACTATATTTTCGTTCTTGGATATTTGAGACTTTCGGGGACAGACAGCTCAAACGAATTTAGGTGTCTACACAATGACATTATTACCTATAAATTAAATAAATGATATTTTTTTTACATTACTGTTAAATATTTATATAAATTATAATAATTTTTTGGAAAATTCCAAAAAAGCCAATGGACAGAAAATAAAAAAAGGTGAAATGCAAAAAATTATTAAATAAAAGCAAATATCATTTATCAAAAATACTAATAAGCACATGGAAGTTACTATTATACCCTTAATGAAAACCCCTTTTTCATCCCCTAAATTTCCCTTCCTCGACATAGTTGCTTTTCTAATTTGGCAAGAACCTACTCCTCTGAGAATTTCCCTTCCTTATCTAGTTTCAACCCTAGCTCAAAGAATGGATTATTGCTAATTTCTCATAATTTTTTGTCACTGATTTTGTTTTAAGCCTGTTGTTGAAATCCATACCGTATTTGTAAGCTGATATATGCAGCATATATTTCCATCCTTATTTTCTTATATTTGTTGGTCAATCTCAATTTTCTTTATTGGTGTGGATTTTGGTATTTCTTATTCCATAATTCTGGAAAAAGCCATATTCCAAGGAAGCTAAGATATGATATTGGTACTTCTCAATGTTAAACTGAATTATTAGGAAAAAATTTTTGTTCTCTTGTTAGGAATAATCTATTTAGGGTTAGTTTTAAGAAAGAATTTATGATTGTAGGAGTTAGATAAATGTTCTATAAGATTATATTTATAAAAATGTCAGAATATAAGTTTATGTGTATTGTTTTAACAAAAAATTTAGAAACAAAAGGTATGACCAAAGGTGATACACATGTTTATGCGTATTGGGTTTAAGATTTTGTAAAAGAAAATTATAAATGTTCATTCTGTGTTTATGGCCATGTTGTTATGGTTAATAATGAGAAATCTATAAATAGTATGAATTATTTTTGGAATATATCTATAGTCATGAAAGTTTGAAATAACAGTGCATAATAGGGATGTCGAAACCAAAATCGTAAGATGTAACGTTAAAGTAGAGCAAGGGATAAGACAAAATATGAATCATCAATGATAAATACTAAATTAGAACAACTTATAGATAGATTCAGATACATGTATTATTTACATAACTCTTGGATGCAAAGAACTCATAAGAATTAATGTTTTATAATAATTTAGAATGTTATAAGTGAGCGACAGTATAATGCCATATAGCATGAGCATTAAATGTTTAAGTTTATTGATTATTAATTTGCATCAACTGCAATGATCATGTATTGCAATTAAGTCATCAGAAGGTAGGGTTGTTCTATGTATAAAACTCTAGTTTTCAGATACAGTTCCCATAAAAGTCTTGCCTTTAATTGTTGTAACCCAATTAGCAGTGGTTGCATATTTGGTAGGAGCTGCTGCAATTGTTAGAACTTGGCTAGCAAGATTAATCAACATAGAAATATTTAAGGGATAAGTTTTAGTACAAAATGTACTATCAATTAGTAGTGAATTGGTATTGTGATTTTGACAATAACCATGTATAGATAGTAAAATGTTTTAATTTTGAAGAGGTGTTGCTAATATTTGCCATATGGTCATTTGATGCGGTTTTATATGACATCTGATAAATTTTCACTATTTTGTGAAAATGTTTTGTTTAATTTTTAAGTTATGGATTGTGATATAATTGTATTTAAGATTGCATTCTTACAATTTAAAATGTTTACGCAATAAGTTAAAGTGTAAAGTCATGTCGACAGTCCCGTCAATCATACTTTATTTATATGTACAATAAGTTCTTGTGAAATGTACATTTAGTTAGAGTGAAAGGTACATTCTATGTTGCGAGTCATACATTAAGTTATACTGACATGTATGTTCTACGTTATGGAATGTACATTTTGATTTTGTCATATGTAATATATATTATGTTCAAGTGAGTAAAGAATTTACATGAAACATTGTTTTGTACAAGAGTTTAAAAGTATTTAGGGAGTATTTAATTGATATGTACATTTAATTCTAGTCATTTATACTTTAAGTTGTATAGTCATATATACATTCCTAAAAGCTTGTATGTGTATTAGTTGGCAAATGTTTATATCCTCTAATCTATCAGTGATTAGAATATGAGTAAACTAGAAGAAAGTTAAGTGTATTTATTCTTTGTTTGTCGAATTTAAGGTTGGTTAGCTATGTGCATATCTCAGATTAATTGCATATTGAAACTTATAGTGAGTTTAGGGATATAGGTAAAATGAATTTGCCAATTTACTGTTTTTTATATATTAATATATATACATATATCTACATGTGTCTGGATTTATACCAGTATTATATTTACAGTTTTAACAAAAAATCAAGGTACACATGGATCGAAGAAATCATAGGAATGTAGAAAAGAAAACGAAATTTGCAGAGGCAAAGTTATTTTTTCTTAGTGGAATATTAATTGCTAAATGTAGCTAACATAAGACTGTACAAAATTGCAACCTGATGGTAAAGTAAACATACATTACAGTCCAGATAGGTTGGTTAGGCTAATTAGAGAGGTTGGTTTAGGTGACAATAGAAAGGAGAACACAGTTTAAAAAATAAGTTTTGAGGGGTTTTTGAGTTTGAAAGTACCTTTATGCATCACCAATTGTGTTTATGATTGAATTAACATTTTGACACATTAAATAATGCTTTAAGATGGTCTAACCATGTCATTGCAATTAGGGATATCGATGTTGGTCTAGTGTTTGGCATTCCTTGGAGTGGGGTAGAGGTTACAGAAGAATCTATAGATGAAAGCGATGAAATTAAGGCATGGTGCAGCAAAGTGTTCCCTTTTAATTCATTACAAGAAATTGAGGATCCATTACGCAATGTAACAGATTTGGACGATTGGAGGAGCTTGTTTGCTTTGTATAATAAAAGTTGTCCTTACACCAAGTAGTAGGATAGATGTTAATATAAAGTTGGTGAAAACCATCTTTGATCCATTGCAAATAAAGGTGTAAGATTGGGATGAATTTATGTTGAAGCACCTAGTTGATGCTGTTAAAAAGTATATACGAAGAAAACACAAAACATATATAACTGGCTGCATCCTATTTCTCCAGGTATCACAAATTATAAATGACTGCTTTTAATATATCACATTTTCCTAATAGGCTTCAATTGAAGATATAATATAGAACAATTTTTGTAGGTGTTTTACTTGGATAAGGTTGTCATACCCGAACAATACGTACCCCATGCAATGCCTTGGATAAGTGGATACAATGATAATTCTTTCACAAGATACCTATACCTAGAACAATACTATGGTGGATAAGGTTTTAGGCAGGTAAGTTTAGTCATATTGTCAAAACTTCTTTTATTTTGGTCATCACTTAAATAGTTATGCACTATAATGGCAAACTGAATATTTATAGTTGTTACAATTATTGTCATCATAACTGTTGTTTAATTACATTTGTAAGTTGTAAGTAACATTAAACCTCTAATGTATAAAAGTAACGAGGGAAATGAATCCCTACAACTGGATCTGAGGTAGTGGCATGTATAATCTTTCATTATCTTATTTCATCCATAACAATTAACATCAGCAAGAATGAAGCCTATGTATTATATAGTTTTGTGTAATATATTAGTAAGTCAATCATGGTCAACTAATGCATGGTGTAAATGATCTTATGTCGTAGGTACTTTTATAATGAATTAGGTTGCGAACTGATGAGATTGTGAAATGAAACCAAGAGATTGTAAGATTGAATGAAGATAATCTTTTTGATATATTGGCATTGGTAAAGATGTCATCATCATATGCAAATTATGGAATTTCTATTGCTATAAATAAAATGCAGTAAAAGATGCAGAGGGAAATGATAACCATCAATAGAGAGATGGAAGATTCCTTATCATGTCAGTTTACACCATTGGATACCGGTTGTAGTTTAGCATGAAATGTCCCTCCTCTTTTGTCGAATGTTAGAGTATTAGAGGGGTATAATTCTCAAGGATGAAGTGTTAGATATGGTGAAAGAAGAAACATACTATGATGTAAAAGTTAATGCGATTAAGACTTCTCCACGTATTCGCAAGGTGGTTAGGGCTACTGTCAACCTTTGATCACTCTATTTTAAATCAAAATTATTAGCAAATTTGGGAAAAACAATAAAAATGACAAAATCACCACTCTAATACATCTCAATTCTCTATCCTACTCCTTTAAAATTTTTAATACATATGTATGGTTATTTGCACCAATTCCTAAAAAGAATCTTGTTCTTCATGAAATCCATCATTTGAGTAATAAACAACTCATCGATCATCATTTTGTTGCAAAAGACTTGTTATGCAAAAATTTGTAGTAGCATATAGAAGGCTAATGGATGTTTGATTGATGAACCTGTAAAACAAAGAAGGTCAGAGGGTATTAGAGTAGATACTCTAAAGCAAGCTCCAATGCTTAAATCAGTAAGATTGAAAAGGAAAAGAGATGAGAGTATGTAAGTTGTGTATGAATTACCTTTAAGTAGACCATTGCACTTTTTTGTAGTAGTTACTAAGCATTATTCATTATCTAGGACTCTATGAAGATAGAGTTTACCAGTGGATAAATCATCTTAGGTAAAGATTGAATATATCCTAAAGTATTATCATAAAAGGTTATTATCTCTTATCTAACGGGTAAAACAATTACCCTCTAGGGTGTGGATGGTTATAAAGTGATCATTCATAGCCTATAAAGAAACAAGTCGAAACTCAAAACTGGTTATCAAGTTAACCCATGGATCGACTAACGATTGGATTATTATAATTTCAAATAAGGAGTATCATGGCAACCTATGCATAGGTGACTAAAATATAACGTAGAAAATTGCCGCCCTGAGCAATAGCCTCTAGGTCACCTATCCTTGTCGATTGAAAAAGCAAGAGTGCTATTTTAATTTTTTTAAAATACAATTGTAATTAATATGATAGTTACATGATTCCACTCAATGATCTACACGTGGCATGGCTTGTGAACCGATATAATAGTTAGGCCTGCATTGATTCAATTCCTATAAAATAGGCTTTATTATGGCTGTGTAGTGGCATCAAAATTCTTAAGTTTTCTTCTTGATCTCTCTGCCCATTTTGGTAGCAAATAGCGGTATTTCACAGTTCTCTTTTACCAATTTTCATTTTCAAAAAGTTTTCTTTTTGCATTTGTCAAAATACTAGTTAGGTAAGACATATTCTTTATTTTTTTTTAAATTTAGGGTACATCTTTTTGATTTACCATTTTAAATTAGAGGTGAATGATATTTTGGCAGCCACGTTACTTTCTGAAATTGTTGAGAAGAAAAAGTAACTCAAGGTCAATGGTAAAAAAGTTGTCAAGCAACTATTTGTTACAGAGAATGTCGTTATAGATGAGTCGAGTGATCAATCATTTAAAGAAATGCCAGAGAAGAGTTCTTCACCGATGGAATCATTAGAGAAGAAGGTGAAGACATGCTAACAGAAAAAGGGCAAGCCTCTATTTCTACTAATAAAGAACAAAAAGAAGAAGGCAATTAAACGCCTTTCCCAATTATAGTGATTAATAAATGTTAGGCATATGCATTTAGTAGAGTTGTTATTATGGCGCCATGAAGGTGGTGTTGACAGATCAAGGATTTAACTTTGGACAATATAAAGTGTCCAACCCCTTATTTGGATGACATGTAACCAAAGTTGAGTAAAACACAATAACCTTCTATATGCATATTTTAATAGGGTTTCATCCTCCTTTGGAACTTTTTTTTACCCAGTGCTGTGCTGATACCGAATATTGCCAAATTAATTAAAATCAAATGCCTGGGTGATGCTGGTAACATACTTCATTGTTTGCAAGAAAGAAAGGTAGACTCTTTCTGTAGAGGTGACCATGCATTTATTTCCTCTAAAGAAACAAGATGAATGCTGGTATTATCTCTAGTAAGCTATGAAAAAAAATGTTAATATATATCACTCAAATGCTTATGTCATTAATGATCAATTCTTTATTATCAACAAACGGCCAAGTATTGAGTGGGGCTTTCGTGTGAAATAGGATCACTGCTCTCCTATAAGCAATATGAAGGCAACCCGTAATAAATCTGAAGAGGAACAAAAACAATTCTTCACGAGTCACTAATTTAAATTGAAAGATTACGTGACCTCAAGGAAAATTCAGCAATATTACCTTGTTGTCAACATTGTCTATCTTTCAAAAGATCCTACTTGCCCTGCTAGGAAGAGGAGCTAGAGGCGCATCATTACACATGGTAAGATTTAAAATTCTAGCATTTGGTTTCAACATCACAATAAAGTATATTGTCTAAAGTGACTTATGTTTGCAGTTCCCCTTCAAAAAATAGCTTACCAGTGAATGTGGTTTACCTCAATAATGAATCTTAGTCAACTGTTAACTTGAGTATAGACTCTTCTAGGACTAAGTTGGAAGAGAGCAGGTAAGGCAGCCTTGGGACATTAGAGGAGACGCGAATTATTAGGACCTCAGAGGGTACATACCGGTGACATTTTGATTTCCATAACATAATTTTTCCTAACCTGAATTATAATCATTTTGTTTACAACAATGGATGCTGCCATTAAAGCTACCTTAGTAAAACGTAAGGCAAGGGAAGTTGCCAGCCAAAAGAAAAAAAGTAAAAAAAAGAGAAAAGTCAGAGATAGCTAAGGCAACCTTTCTATTTTAAAAAGAGTTTCATTTAAGTCAATCACTACTTTCGCTCCTTTAGTTGAACTTGTAACTCTTACCAACACTTTTCCCATAAAGGCCACTCTGGTTGCTATAAGTGAGATAGAGTTTGAACCCCCAGTAGCTTTAACTAGTCCACTATCTCCTCACAAAGTACCTTCCAAGCCGTCTTTGCCCTCAAGTGGGTTAAATAGGCCTGCATGGAGTTCCTGATGAAAGAATCCTGCTTTAAGTATAGGCATTTTAAGCAATAGAGAGATTGCCTGCAAATGGGTAATAAAGTTGCCTACCAGCTGGACATGGAGTTTCTGATGATAAGGAATCCTACCATAAACATTGAATCCATACTTGTCTATATAGTGGAGGTAGCTTTCAGTTTTTCATTTTTTTTTAATAGTAAGGCTTTTGTTCTTAGGCTCGGCATAAATAAATTACCCTCATTTGCCAAATGTAACAAATTACAATAAATCATGAAAATACCTAAAAACAAGCCATGGCTAGGAAAGTGAGGGTACGAGAATTGCAAACATAAGTTGACAGTCTAACTTTTCAAAAGCAAGCATCTGATGACCTAGTTTCAAAGGCGCAAGAGGAGGCATCGAAGTTATAAGTTGAGAATCAGATATTGAAGGATGAGTTGGAGTTGGCAAAAACAAATATCAAAAAATTATCTAACAAATTAAAGGAGTCAAAGAAGCCTTTGCCACTCATGACTCAGAGTTAATAACGATGTTCGCCAAAATTTTTGAATTAGATTTGCTGGTGGTGAGCTCAGAGTCTCAATTATGGAAAGAGCTCGACTATCAAAAGGTCAAATGTTACCCTATGGCAACGAGTATAGGCAAAGTGCTTTATATGCATGCAACTCTTTAGAAGACCTTTAGACTTAAAGAATATTAGGTTCTCCTAACTTGTCTCCCCTCTTGAGGGTTTTAATGTTTTATAGCCATCCCAAGAGGATGTAATGCAAATAAGTGCTCTTAGGATAGTGCTTTCATTACTCCTGCCCTTGTCAAGGAGACTGTAGAATATAAAGATGGCCTAAAGGAGGATGAGGTAGGGAGCAAGTTGACCAAACAATAAGGGATAAAGCTTCTCATTGATTGCATTTTTATCCGATGTAATTTTTACAAAATGAATGAAATTCATCTTTCTTTATTGGAGCATTATTTTGTTGTGCACAATAATTGTTCAATCTTATGAACATAGGTAATGCTTTTTGTTTACTTTGCACTAGCCTTAGCGGCTAGCTATTTTTGATTTGTATTGGTTGAACAGCTTTATAGTGGGTGGTTGTCATTGGCAGCCTTTGTAAACATGAACCGTAATAAGTCACTTTTAAAAATAAAAGGACATTTACAAGCCCAATCATTAAAAGAATTTCATAACTTATAATTGTTTTAACCCAAAAGGTTCAAAGTTTACAGATAATACTTTGAGATGAACAGCATTCTAAGTGTTGGGTAAATGTTTTCTCGTCACGTCCACTAATTTATATGCATCGTATCCTACAACTTTGGTGACTTGATAAGATTTTTCCCAATTTAGGGATAATTTTTCTTTCTCTTACTGGTCTGCTAGCTCTACAATTTCGTAGGACTAAGTCACCAACTTGGAATTGCCTGCATTTTGCCCTTTTATTATAACACCTAGACATTTGGTATGCCTAGCTACCATTCACATCATGGCATCTTGTTCGCTTTCTTCTCCAAGTCCAGGTTCATTCTTAAATGCACGTTATTAAGTCCATGATTAACATGGGCAGTCCGAATGCTTTAGACTCAAACTTTTATTGGGATAACTGTTTATCGCCATAGACCAAACTAAAAGGTTGACACCAGTTGCTTGACATTTTGTCATCCGGATTGCCTATCATACTCTGGCTGTTTCTTCTGCCTAGGCTCTCTTAGCATCATCCAAACTTTTCTTCAATGGTTGGAGTATATTTTTGTTCATAGACTCGACTTGTTCGTTAGACTAAGGATGAGCGACTAAAGTGTGGACTAGGCTTATATGGAATATTTTGCAAAACTTCTATAATTTATCCACCCGTAACTATTTCCTGTTATCTGCTACAATGACATTTGGTACTCCAAATCAATAGACGATGAATAACTAGATGAAACTTTCAATGGACTTAGTAGTTATCGGAGCTATGGGATCTACTTTTACCTATTTTTGTAAAATAATGACAGGCCATTATCAAAAACTTCCATTGTGATGTTGCTAGTGGGAAAGGGCCTAATATGTCAACTCTCCATACACAAAAGGCCATGGACTGAAAATCTATTTTAAAGTTTCTGTTGGCTACTTGATTATCTTGGTGAACTGTTGACACTTGCCACATTTTTTTTACCACATTAATAGGGTCTTTCCTCATGGTTGGCCAAAAAAATCCTTGTTTAAGTGCTTATTATGCCAGGGCTCTACCTTCAAGTGGCTGCCATAGACTTTTTCATAAATTTTTTTAAGTAAACAACCGGCCTTGTTTAGATCAAGCATCTACGCAAAGGATAAGCAAAAGATTTTTTTATGTAAAACACCATTGATAACAGTATACTTGACGGCTTTTTTTTCTATTCATCTTTTTAGAATGGATCATCTGGCGCTGAGTTGGTTTGGAGGAATGCTATATTGGTGTCATCCAATTATCAGTCACTTTAGTGAGTAATTTATGGATATACCGATCATACCTAGTGTTTGGATCGATTCAAGTAAGATCTTGCCCTTGTTTATGAATTTTAGGTTGCTCATCATTTTAAACATTGAATCAACGATGGCATTCTATTTGCATGAGATGGATTTAAAAATGATCTTATTAAAAGTGAAGATAAGCTTAAAGATTATGCCATGATATTTGACTAATGTTTGATCATTCACTTCGTATTCTCTATTAATTTGACTTGCTACCAGCTGGGAATTTGTATAAGCTTTTAGATGAGTAGCTCTAAGATTTCTCACTAGTTCTATTCCCGCTATGAGTGCTTCATATTCGGCAGCATTATTTGAAGCTAAGAATTCAAAGGATAAGGCATAATACCACTCTTGCCTATCGAGAACAATTAAGAGGCTCGATTTTTCTTTTTTTAATGATCTATTGGCAAATAGCTTTAACATATCTTGTTTAGATCACTAGGGTTTCCTTTTACCATAGATTATGTGGTGACTTACTCTGATTAGAATAGCACTGACAATAAAAATTCAATAACTAAATCAGCTAACGCTTGTGGTTTGATTGCTCTCATAGGAGAGTACGTTAGTCTAAATTCATTTTGCTCATCCACTTAATTATCCTTTTTGTCAAGTTGACCCTCTATAGAACATCTTTCAATGGTTGGTCCATTAACACAGTGATGAGGTGCGGTATTAGTGTAGTTTTCTTGCTACTACTACAAGTGCATAAACTAACTTTTCTATCTTTATGTAGTTTGTTTCCCATACTTGTTAGTGCTTTACTTATGTCATTGACTTTTTCAACAAAATAGCAGTGATTGTTTCCTCTGATACAGCTAGAAAGATAATTGTTGGATCATTGGAAGATGAACCAATAGGGGCTACGAGCAAAGGTAATATTTTAATTATTCCAATGCCTATTAATATTCTTCTATCCACTTATATCTATTAGCTGCCTTAACTAACTTAAAGAAAGGCAAATATTTGTCTGTTAATTTCAAAATAGAGCAGTTAAGTGCTGCAATTTTCTTGTCAACCTCTATACTTCTTTAGTTACTTTGGTGGAGGCATACCTAATATCACCTTAACCTTTTTTAGGTTTACTTCGATTCTTCTGGAGGAGACCGTAAAACCTAGAAACTTCTACTGCTACTCTAAATATGCATTTAGAGGGATTCAACTTCATGTTATATTTTTATAAGATCCTAAAAGTTTCTTTAAGATCAAGGATGTACTGTTCAATCGACACGTTTTTTACTAGCATGTCGTCAATGCAAACTTGCATTGATTGCCCAGTCTAATTTTTGAAGATCAGATTCATAAGCCATAAGCCATGGATAAGTGGCTCTAGCATTTTTAAGCCCAAAAGGCATAACTTTGTCCTAAAAAATCCCTTCTTCCATGATGAAAGATGTTTTAGCATCATTTTGTGGATTCATTTAAATCTAATTATATATAAAAAATCCATAATTGAAATAAATTGATGCCCTGTCGAGGCATCGACTAGCGTTCCATTTTTGGTAGCGTAAAACTATCTTTGGGACAAGCTTTATTAAGGTCGGTGAAGCCAACACATATTCTCCACTTGTCATTTGGTTTTCTTACCATTACCACATTGGCAAGCCATTTTGACTACATGAGTTCCTTATGTATCCTCTGGATAGAAGTTTGTCGGTCTTTTCCCTGATCGCCTGAATTCTATCAAGCGTAAATTGTTTATTCTTCTGTTTCATGGGTTTATCATATTGGTCAATATTTAGTGTGTGCATTATAACATCAATGTCAATACTAGGCATAGCAAAGATATCCACGTGTCTTCATAAGAAGTTTGTGAGGTTGTTTTTTGCCTTTGGTTCTAAGGAACCTCTAACAGTCGTGAACAACTTGGGGTCTGGTAGGTACAAAGATATTTTCATGGTTTCCCTGGATGGCATTAGTTTTGGATGATGAAAATCATCTCTGATGTCCAGAATTTTGAGAATCAAGGTAGCCAAACTAGTTGGCATTGTAGTATTGACTGACAATTTATTCCCCAATAAGGCTTTATTGTCTTCATCAATAGTGTTGTAACCTTTTCTAGTTATCTTTATAGACATCAGATGGTAACGTCAGGCTATTGTATAGTTAAACTTCATGCAGTTTACCTTTATTTGTCAAAAATTTTACTCTTAGGCAATACATTATGGTAATTAGCTTTGCTTTTCTCATAACTAGTTGCCTGAGAATAACACTATATGCTGAAGGTTGGTCGACCACCAAAAAATTCATCATCACCCTTATGGTGTTCTTTTCATCACCAAAGGTGACTGGTAGGGTGATAAAACCCTTCACCGATATTGGTTAGTTGGCAAATCTGTATATTGGTAATAATAAATGCAAGTCGCCATTATATCCTATTTTTTAGAAGGCACTCTATTTGAGGATCTCTACGGCACTACCATTGTTAACCAGTATCCTATCAACATGATAGTTTCCCATGACAGTAGACACAACTATTAGGTCATCTGTTGTTAAAGACTAATTCATTGCCATCGTCATTAAAGGTAACCTTTCAGTTATCTTGTCGAACCCTTTGAAAAAATGTATCGATTGCCATAATGGACCATAAGTGTGACTTTCTTTTGGACCTACTACTCGCCCAACATTCATTGCCTCCAATGATTACATTGATCATTCCTATTACTAGTGTTTCCTTGTAACTTTTTCTTGACATCGGTCTGGCTACTAAGATGGATCATCATGCTCTTTCTTAATGAATTTCTTAATTTTTCCCTTTTGAGTGAAGGCTTTTAATAGCATTTTTTAAACGATACCTCCCTTGTCGCTGGCCAATATCATCATGGAACTTATAATGTTTCCTTGGATTTCTATGACTTATATCTGCATTCATGGGTGGCATTTGTTCTACCAAATTATCTCTGATGATACCATATAGGATATAGCATGTAGGATATAAGTTCTACTGGTGTTAAAAGTTATATAAGTGTCATATCTATTATATGGTGATGCCCAATCTCTTTTTCTACTTGCTTCTGCTTAGTTTGTTGTGGATTCAGGTTTGCTTTCTTGGCCGCTATCTGTTTTACCTCTCTGGAGGAATCGATCTACCCTTTCTATAGTTCACCTAAAG
Source organism: Adansonia gregorii (assembly GCA_038382025.1). NCBI lineage: Eukaryota > Viridiplantae > Streptophyta > Magnoliopsida > Malvales > Malvaceae > Adansonia > Adansonia gregorii. The sequence continues at coordinate 9,301 of JBBYHO010276682.1, read as the reverse complement.
TGATATCCTCCTCGTTCTTGGTCAAGCCTTTCGAACTTGTGATTCGTAATTTTGATATCCTCAGCATCAGCATACTTTTGTGCTTTTTCATAGAAATAATATAACTTTATTGGTTGGACATTTGCTAAGATGTACTTTAAGTGCTTATGGTGCACCCTGAAGATAACTGCTTGGAGGGCACATTCATCATTCAAGTCTTTGACTTTTATCATGGCTGTGTTAAAGCGCTTGACATACTTACGAAGTGTCTCATCTGGATTCTATTTGATAGCCATTAAAGTGGCTATTTTTCTGGCCGCCATTCAATAGCTGTTAAAATGAGCCAGGAAGTATTTGCTTAATTGATCGAAATTTACAATGGATATTGGCGTCAATGAGTACCACCAGGTATGGGTAGTTTATAAAGTGTCATAGGAAATATTCGGCATTGAATAGCTTTAAAGACATCTAGAAGGTTATGAAATGTCGGAAAATGATTTAAATGATTCATAAGATCTACCGTGCCATTATATATGTCTGGTGAGAGCTTGATTTTCTTAGGGATAGGTACTCGTCAGACAACCAGGGACAATGGGTTGTACTCAGTTTTTAGCCATTCGTAATTATCTTAGTTTAGTGGCTGCAAGTTTTTTATTTCTTATCAAAGGGCTGCCACTTGGTCTGCTAAAATGGGATCTTATGCTTGTCAATCAGCATCTTTTTACCACCCTAGTTAATTACTATTAAGATAATAAGAATTTCCTAAATTTCATCACTTTCATGGTTTATTTGTTGATTCCTCGTGCTTAAGCTATGGTGTTTAGTGCTTAAGATTTTTGATGTTAAAGCAACAAAGCAGCTGATTCTAGCGATCAATTTATTCTTGTAAAAACTGATTAATTTGTTACTATTGTTGCTATATAATGGTTTGTTAAGTTGACAATTCTTGCTAATGTTACTACTAGATGAGAACTTGTTAGGCCTCTATTTGGTTTCTCAGTGCTTGGAATTGGGCCAGGTAATGACCTTATTGGTCGACCTGGGGTAAAGTATGCTTTATAGGGTATTAAGGTAGCAATATGCTTGCTACTATTGGATTTGTCAACTCTGTTGTTAGCGGGTTGACGGTGGGTATGTTTGAAATATTTTCTCCAATAATATTAACACTCAAAGATGACGGGCTCCCAGGAATATGGTTAATCAGCTCATGTAGTAGGGCATGCTTTTATGGTGGCAAAAGAGATAGAGGCTAAAAGGTTCTAAAAGTAATTTGATGATTGAGGCCAGATGCTAGGTGGGAAATGTGTTTAAAAATAAGGAAGGGCATATGGGAGTGTGAACAAGACATGTACTATTGTCACAATTGTAAAGGAGAGTCCTACTATAATAAGGAAACTTAGAGTTATAGGGTCGAGCAGAGAGCCGACAGGCGGTTAACTTGTTAGAAAAATAGTTTGGGTGAAAGGAACATACTCGATTGTTTAGGATATCATGTAATTTAAGAGTTATTAAAGTTTTTAATGTGGGAATGGGCGTTCCACACAGAAAGCATTAATTGTTTATGCAACAATTTATTGTAACACGTGAAAGGACAATAGATGCCTAGTTGATGAAACTGTAAGACAAAGAAGGTCAGAAGGCATCAGAGTGGATACTCTGAAGCACGCTTTGATGCTTAAGTCAATAAGATTAAAGAGGAAAAGAGATGAGAGTATGTAAGTTGTCTATGACTTACCTTCAAGTATATCATTACACCTTTTATAGTAGCTGCTAAGCATTCTTCATTATCTAGGACTCTATGAAGACAAAATTTACCAGTGGATGAATATTCTTAGATAAAGATTGAATATATCCTGAAGTATTATCATAAAAGGTTATCATCTCTTATCTAATGGGTATAACAGCACTATATCAAGGTACAAAATACAGAGAAATTATTCTCTTTGCATAATAACTTTTCATGCTTAATTCTTATTGTTTTTAAATGTTTTTCTTATTTTTTCGTTCTTTCCTTTATGATTTATGTAATCTTAACTTTTTAGCATTAAACTAACTATACTTATATCTAAAATTCTGTTAATTTAGTAAAAAATGAATTTGTTATTCTATACACATGAAACTAATTTACTTGATTATTTTTATAATTTTTTTTGTCTATGATTTATATCATCACTAATTCTCAGCCTTTGAACAATAATTTTTCATTTAAAATCTGTTGCTCGATGAAGTTAAGTCCAACACATATTTAAATAGTCAATCACCAAATAATGATTAACTAATTGAATTTTGTTCTATTTTTATCTCATTTAATTTTTTTTATTATGATGTATTATTTGATATATACGAAAATTTTTATTAGAGTTTATTTGTCATTTTTAAGAACCCTATAAAAGTAGTAAATAAAATAAACATATCATCTCTTTTTACCTTACTTCTGTCATTATCCAAAACATGGAAGGAAAAAATAGAAGAAAAACAATGATTGCCAAATTCTTATGTGAATTGAACTCATATTAATATTTAATAAATCAACTTCTTGTTTTAAACCAATTAAGCAGTCTCAAAACTTGGAGCTTTTCTAAAATCAAAATAATTATGTTATATTTTTTTTCATATTTTTGTTATGTTGTATAAATATATATATCTGAAGAATTTGTATCAATTAAAATTGCACTCAAAAATAGAGGAAGTGGTTACTTTTATATTCTGTACTAAAGTCATTTAAGGTTTTGTTTTGTAAGGTAGAAAAGAAAAACATAAAGATGGAAAACAAAGTAGGGTTGAAGGGATAGAAAAAAGAACAAAAAATAATTTTTTTTCAGCTTTTGCTTGGTATGACTAAAAAATTAAAAAAAAATTATTTTACCATTATAACCATTGAAAGTTAAGATAAAAAATAAAATTTTAAAAATTATAGGTAATTTTATAAATATACACACTTAATCATACCATTCTTATTTTTTTTATCCTTTCTTTCCAATTTGAAATGATTTATTTATGTTAATAACTGTGAAAATTATAATCTTTTCTATTTTTTTTCCTTTCACTTTTCCTTCTTATCAATCACGCTCAAAATTTATTTTTTTTTCACTTTTTCATTCTATTATATCTATCTTTTTATTTCTTTACCCTACCAAACATATCTTCAAGTTTTATTTAAAATTTTTAAATTTTTTATCAAATTAAATTCGATTAAAACTTAAACTTAAAATTTTTTTTTTTTGAGCTGCATCATTTTGTTCCTAGGTGCTAGTACCAGCACCAACCCCAGCCGTGACTTCTTTGCACTTTTTTATTATTAATTTTTCTTAAATGAAAAATAAGTAATTAGAATCAAAGTTAAAAAGTTAATGGGTAAACCCAATGAGTTATAAGGTCCAAAATCTGGACTCCAAGTCCAAATGTTAACGAGGCCTAACCAATCATTGAAAACCCAAATATGTACGAGCCCAAAATTGGATTAAGCCTAATGAATCTAATTCCATGAAAAGCCCAATAGGAAACAAATTATGGCACTTTTACCCAAATAATATCATTTTTTTTATTTTTCGAAATATACTCGTTAAAGATTAATTCTGGAAATGTGTCAAAAGATTGAAACACGTTAAAAACTTACTAATGGGGTGGATGAGATTGGATTATATATTTCTTATATAATATTTATTATATTAATGTAATTCATAATTTAATGTAAAATATTTTTTATTCTTATTATATATAACATATTTTTATATAATATTTATAATATTATATATTATATTATATATGTCTTATATAATATATATTATATACAATACGTATAGTTTATATATATTTTATATAATTTATTTATAATTGATACTATGTTTGATATATGTTATTAAATAGTAAATTAATATTTAATAAAAATATTTTTAATATTTTATTTTTTTAAATACTATTTTAATATATATATATATATAATTAATATATATAATTTATATATAAGGGGAGAGCCGGTTCGCACCACGGGTGAACCAACTCTCCTTTAAATGCAAAGGAGAAAAGCAACAACAAAAGAAAAATGAAATTAAGAGGCACAATGATAATTACAGTCTCTTTATTAATAATTCTTATAATTCTTATTTTTTTAAAAAATTTTTTTTTTGCTTTCACCTTTTTTTAATAATTATTTTTATATTTTATTTTTTTGAAATTCTCTCATTATTTTGCTAGGAAGGGATGTCGAAAACTCACAATACACTATGAACATAAATCATTACTATTATATCAAATATTAAAAATTTTTAATAATTATTCAAGTATAAATATAATACTACATTGTATTTAATTATAATTTAAAAAAATTAAATATGAAATCTTATTAGAGCAGGATGAAAAAACTAATTGGAACAAACAGCTAGTAACTTGCCACCTAGAGTGGTTTCAGGGGCAAGTTCTCTGCTTTGTTGTTGGGAACTCGCCCTCTGCTGGAGCTAAGTTCTCACTTCACATATGAAATTCGCAACTCTGTTGGTGAGTTTTCAATAAAAGTTAAAAATAAGTATATTTTTAAAATTAATTTAAAACTAGGGTATAACAAAAAATAAAATAAAAATTAATATTATTTGTATCAAAAAGCTAATAAATTATATTTTATAAATTAAGGCTTAATTCACATCGACTCTTAAAAAAAATGGATCAAATCAAACAACGAAACAAAAAGCTCAAAACAGGCTAAAAAGATTAAAGAGAGACTAGTTCAAAATTTTAAAGGGCTTAAATCAAATTATTGTGTTATCAGATCCAGACAAAATTAGACTGCCACATATACAAAAAATAAATTTAACAAACAAAAACTAACATCAATTAATATTCTATTTTTATAGTTTTTATAACAGAAAAAAATATTTAAAATCAAATTTAAATTTATACGTCAATTTTAACTTATTTTTAATCAGTAGATCAAAAGGTTGTTGGCTATACTTTTTTTAATTCTATTTTTAATTCTTCATTTGACTTTGTTAGTGGCTTCGTTTTCATAAACCCAATTCAAACTTTGCAATCTTCAATATTTTGGTCAAACTCTTTCTTCAAATCAAAGATTTGGCAGCCTCCCTCTCGTAATTGATTCAATTTCCTAAGCCAACGTAAAATATTATTATTTAATACATTTACAGTGATATTTTTTAATTTCAAATTCAAAATTAAAAACTATCATATGTTATATTTATTTATTTATTATTTTTTAAATATATACTAAAAAGATTTTAGATATTAACTTTGAAATTTATTGATTTCATTCCATACCAAAAATTCATAAAAAACTTAATCCTTGTTATATACTATTCTTTCTTTATTTTTTTTAATCAATGAAGATTATATATTCACAAATCAGACTAGATTCGTGACCCAAGTTTTTATCCTTTTAATATGTTCAATTTGACCGTTCATTGTACTATTAAAAAATATTAAAATAATTATAAAATAATAATTTAAGTTCTACTAGTTTAAATTCCCAAAACCTTTATCTAAATTTACTTTGTACGAACGGAATGGATCACAAAATCTTTAAACCGGATACAAACGGCATCGCGTGAACCCGTGGAAAATAGGCTCCAGCCATCAATGTGCCGCAATTCTTACGTTTTTTTCCTTTCTCCTCTCATTATTTATTTTATTCGCAGAAGAAGGAAATTTGGTCAAAAATGGTAGTCATTGGGTACTTTTTGAGACCTACGAATTGCATTTTAAAAACTAGATTAATATCAAATTGCTAATGTCATTGGCTACAAACTTTTAACAAAAAAAAAA
>JBBYHO010276572.1:0-31544 GCA_038382025.1 Adansonia gregorii | reverse complement strand
AAAATATACAATGGTTAACTTCCTAAATTTAACAAAAAATTCCTAAATATGGAAAATTTGACCTTTTAACATGCATACAAATAAATTTCAAAATTTCACAAGCATAAGGTTAAAAAAATAATTTTTTTACTTTGATATTTATCTTTTCATTCGAGATTTGTTATGTACGGCCTTCAAAATGTTGCTAATTTTGTCACGTGGACATGTGATCATTTAAGCTAGAGTAAAAATGTCTTGAAAACATCTAGTTCACCCTAAAGAAATCTACCCTCACCAAGTGGCTGCTAAACGCCTAGTCTCAGATATTATGGACTATCAGGAAAAGAGGTTCTGGACAAAATTAAGTGTCTACACATATATTTTCATACATTAATTATAAAGATAATATCATAGGTATAATGCTTCAATTTAGTAATGTAGTTCCATACCTAATTAAATATTAATACCTTTTAAAGGAAAAACAAATTAAAAAAATTCTTAATCTATATAGTCCTAAGTTAATCAAGAAATAAAATGCTAAAAATTAGTCAATATTTAATTTTATAAAAATTATCAATTAAGGAAAATTTATTTTATTATTAAGATATTTAATGTCATAAAAATATATAAAAATTAATTAAATTTTTATTTAATAATAAAATTATTAACTAATTAAGGACAAAATATTTAATTTAAAATTTTAGTAAGGGTAAATATGTCATTCATTATTTTCAATTTTTTAGTTGATACTTTTATATACATATATATAATATATTAGTTTTATATATATACCAGTTTTTAATGTCATGTGCATTGGACGTGATTTTATGTGTTTAATTTTTAATTTATTAAATAAAGTATTTATTAAATAATCTATTAAATAATAATATTAATAGATAACAAGTAATTAATGTATAGTAAACATTATTCAAATTGTTGAAATAATTAAAACATATATATAATATTATGGTAATTTAAAGACTATAATAACAAAAGTTCAAACCATAATTAAAATATTTATACAATGTTAAAAATATCAATTTGTTGTAAATCAATGTTTTTTGCTCACTTTTTTCCTTTCCTTTATTAGCAATTAGCAAGATAGGTGGCCAAGAATGAGCTTAAGGGATGTATTAACAATGAATAAGGGGTTTTGAAAGGAAAGACGATTGAAATGGAAGGTTTCGAAAGGGTTTCTGATAGTGTTTTTGGAGAGCTACAAGAATAGAGTGTTTTTTGGTTTTTTTGGTCATTGAGAAATGTTTTTAAAGCATATGAGAATAAAAAAATGTCTTAGCTAATCCAAAATTGGATCTTTTATAATCTAATGCTCAACTAATGTTTATTATGAAGCAAAACAAGGGTATTTTTGGACTTTTCTCATGCAATATGTAAGAGCCTTGGGTATTATGCTCAGCTGGCTAGATTTAATTGGCTGCAGCAAGTAGTGTGGCAGAGCAAAAAGGTTTATGTAGTCTATAAAGGGAGAAAAGCTAGCATGCCCCCAAACAAACCATGTTTTTCATGAAAATGTCCTATGTTTAAGTCATTTTGGGCTTAAAAATTTTGTTAAACCCAATCATCAGTCTAATGTTAAGGCCTGGTATGAATTTTGATGATTTTTGGTGCTAAAAACATGGTCAAATAAGATTTTTAAATTAATGGTGTAAAGGCTAAAAATGACACAAATTGGGAAAATTGCCTTCTATATCAATGCAAAGAACTTTGTATCGATACATAGAGTAAATTTTATCTTTTTATATTAAATACATAAAGAAAAGTTTTCCAGATACATTGATACTGCATGGCCCGTATCGATATCTAAAGGCTGTGCTGATTTTTCACTTATGTATTGATATTTTTGGCCAAAAAATCATAATTTTAGTTATGACAAACCTATATCAATACAAATACCTTTGGTATCGATACATTTGGTAATGTATCAATACAGTACCTCTTGTTTTGATACAGCTCATAGGGTTTTGCATGATATGGAGGCCTTATATCAATACCCTCTTGAAAAATTATGAGTTTTCCACACCTTTAATTCTCCAAACACCTCATGTTAGCTAAGAATGATGGGACTTTATATGTGCTCTTCCAAATGACTCTAATGGTGCCTTTGATAGTGATTTTTTGGACTAATGCCTAGTTTTTATAGACAGGCTTGATTGATGCCTAGTTTTTTTGGACGAACCCGATTGATGCTTAGCTTTTTATGGACGGATTCGACTAGTTCCTAGTTTTTTATGGATGGACTCAAATGATGCCTAGCTCTTTACGGATAGACTCGACTAGTGCTTAATTCTTTATGGATAGATTCAATAGGTATCCAGCTTTTTGTGTACTAAAAGGATAGGTGTCTAGCTTTTTGTTGACTATGTCAATTTTATTGGGCTTACAACATGGCCAACTATATTGGGCTTTAACAATAAGCGTCTAGCTTGTTATGGACTGAGGCTAGTAGGCATCCCCTTTTTTTATGGACTGAGGTTAGTAGTCATCTATCTTTTTATAGACTAAGATAGATAAGCACCTAATTTTTTGTAAACTGGGATAAGTTTGGTTTAGGACACTTTACCAAGATGGACTTTCGATTCATGCGCTCACAAAGTTAAAAATCCTTACCTAAAGCCTTTTAAGGTTTTTCAAAAGCAAGAATATATACTTAAGATTTTTTGCTAATTTAATTTTTAAGGTTAGGATTTTTTACCTTAAAAATGTTAATTATTGTATGAATACTACATGAGGATGCAAATGCATGCATAACTGTTGCAATATGATGATTTAGAAGCCTAATCCATTAATTTTTTAATGGCATTTGAGTCACTTGCTCATCAAAGAGTTTAATTAGGCACTTTTTTGTCTCGAGGTTACTAATCTTGCTTTTGATGTCTAGAGGCTCTAACTATTCAAAGTTATTTTTAGAGGATATGAATGGCCTGTACTTGTAAAGTAAGTCACTAAGCTAGATTAGCTTATATTTGGGATTCTTTTGTTGACTGCGTTTGCTCACAAAATCAGCAGGCTGGTTTTATGTTTTACTAAAGGGATTACTTTTGGTATTCTGGATTGACTAACTTGAATTTTTGGCATTATTGATAAAAGGTCAGAATAATTTTTACTTTCTACCTTTCGATTAAAATTTGCTGGGGAAAAGATTTTGAATATGTTTACAAAATAGAGAGGTCTAAAAGTAAGACTGACTGTGGTTCCAATTTTCATTCTTAACTTTTAGACATAAAATAAAGTTCTTGTAAACTTTGCATCTTTTTTAAAGTAATATTAGGTAATCTAGTTATATATTTTATCATATTTATCAAGCATTATCAATTAAATGATAAATATGGTGCAACATCAAATGCAAGTGTTATAAAAAGGAATTAATAGAGAAACAAGTAATTATATTTCATTAAAAAGAAGAAGATACAATTTATGAAAAATGTTGAAATGTATAAGAGAGTTAGGTATAGATTTTTAGGTAGCTGGAGCTTTTGATGCTAATGACATGAATCTTCCATTAAGTGCTTTTGGAGACCTATCTCAAGCAGTCAATCCTTCTAGTGTTGGTCAATCTTCAAAAGAATCCCTTGTATTGCCTTATAAAGTGACGATTGCCTCGACTTAGGTAAACATCACTTTTTTTATTCTAGATTAGTGTAAAAATCAGGTTATCATTTGACATTTTGTTAATGGTACAATAGATAAGTTAGGTTAGTGCTAGTTTGGGCGGTGATAGTCTAGATTTAGGTAAAGGTATGTTTGGTCAATTAAGCTACCTTTTCAAGTTTTCAACTTAAGCTGTTTGGTTTTCCTAGATGCCTTTTCGAGTTTTCATCTAAGTTTTCATTTTTTTCAAAATGTATAGGATACCCTTTTAAAATCCTATTTAAGCATAGTATTTCTTGACATAATTAGAGTTTACAAGATTGGGCAAGTTACTTCCATCCATCTCAGTTAAGATCAGGGGCTTTTCTAGAAATACATATTTCACCATTATGGCCCTTCCCAGCTTAGGGTCTATTTTCTTTGAGCATCTTTATGGATTAGGAGAATCTATTTAAGCACTAAGTTACTTTCTCAAAACCAATAAGGGTGGACCTTTTTATTGTGGGCTCTCATTATACACTTTTAATATATTTACCTATGATAGATAGTTTTCATTCTTTTTTTTGTTAATGAGTTAAATTGATCATATCAATCCTTAATCAATTCAACCTCTTCAAGTTGTGATTCCATTAATACCCTAAGTGAAAAAAAATCTCGATCTTAATAGATAAAATAACCTTCAAGCTATATACTAAGGAAAATGAATAGCACTTGTAAAGGTCTTTATATGTTTCAGCCATATTCTCGATCATCTTTTTAATGTTCTTATTGGTAGTTTTGACTACTTTGTTCATTTTCAGGCAGTATGAAATTGCGTTATAATGCTAAATTTAGAATTGAGAATAAACTACTTGCATCATTTTGTTTTTCAAGTTGCGCATTATTTGTAATGATCTGTTTAGGGTGCCTATATCGATAAATGATGTCCTATTTTATAAATTTAAACATAATGAATTTGGTGACATTGGTGTATAAAGCTATTTCTACACACTTGGTAAAATAATTAATGGCAACCATGATGAAACAATACCTGTTAAAGGCCTTAAAGGTGATAGGTCTAATCATATTCATGCCCTATATAGAGAAAGGCTATAGAGCTATCATGACATGTAGAAATGATGGTAGGACATGAATTTTATCCATGTAGATTTGGCATTTGAGGCGCCTTCAGGCATAGTCGGTGTAGTTCTTCTTAAAATTAACTAATAAAAGCCCGATCACATGAATTGCTTCACTATTTGGTGTTCATTAGCGTATGTACTATAGATTCCCACATGGACTTCTTCCAAGATTATTTTAGCCTTAGGAGCATCCATACACTAGAGTGATACTTGATCTCAACCTTTCTTGTATAGAATCCTATCTTCCATAACAAATTGTCTTAATGGTTTTTTTGTCGATTTTGGCAACATATTTGGGGTGTTAGTCCCTAACATACTAAAGAATATCATGGTACCATGATAATCCATCTCTTTCCTCATCTATATTATGGTAGCGAGCTAGAGCTTTATGGATACTTAACTAAATATGTGTGACTTCGGTTTACTTTGAACACAAAAGCCAAGGTTGCTAAAGCATTGGCCATTTGGTTTTCCTCTTGAGGTAAATGTTGGAAGCTGATATAAAACTTTTGTCTTACTTTGAGGATTAGCTTCCCGTATTAGTTTAACTTAGCATCATGGGTCTCCCACTTTCTTCGAAGATGATAGATCACTAAGGCTAAATCCTTGAATACATGTAAAGTTCTAATACCCCTTTGATGATGACTTAAAGTACTATGACACAAGCTTTGTATTTAGCTAAGTGGTTAGCACAATCAAAGTTTAATATAGCAATAAAAGGGCAGTAATTTCCATCAGGTGAAAATAGAATTGCCTTGATTCCATGCCCTAATGCATTTGAAGCTATGTCAAAAAAAATTTTCCAAGATTTGCTACAATTAGGATTATCTTCTGCCTCAGATATTTACATTAGATCTTTATTAAGAAAATCAAAATCCAAAGGCTTATATTTATTTAGCACTCAGCTTGCTAGAAAGCCAGTCATTGCATTACTCTTGATGGCTGTTTAATTCATGTAAGTAATATCATATTTAAAGAGCAAGACTTAACATTTGGCTAATCTTCTTGATAAGGTAGGGCCTCTTATAGGTATTTATGACGTCAAGTTTGGCAATGGTACAGTATGTAAGCTCTAAGTTGTCTAAGCTAGAGCATAACATAATTTCTCAATTACTAAGTAATTATTTTCACCCTCCATGAACTTCTTGCTCAAATAGTAGATATCCTACTCCTTCTTATCTGACTTATCATGGTGACCCAATACATAACCAATAAACTTATCGAAAACTAATAAATACAAGACTAAAGCCCAACCTGGCTTTGGTAGTTTAAGTACTAATGGGTTTAAAAGGTAGTGTTTGGCCTTACCAAAGACTTTCTTGGCACTTTTTGTTTTATTCTCTAGGGTTTTACTTTTGAAGTAATCAAAAGCCTGGATCATATTTAATGATTAACTCGGATATAAATCTGGCTATGTAGTTCAACCTTCTTAACAAACTCCTTACTACTTTTTAGTATAAGGCATTGGTAGATTTTGAATGGCTTAGACTTTATCCAACTTGACCTTAATTCCTTGTCACTCATAATAAAGCCCAGTGTGACATTGAAAGTGCATTTAGCAGCGTTCAACTTGTGCTGGTACTCATGCAATCGTTTGAAGAGTTTCTAAATATTGGCAATATGTTCAGTCTTTTCTGGTGATTTGGCAATCGTATCATCCATATACAGCTCTATTTCCTTATGCATGAGGTCATGGAACAATGTCATTATTACTTTTCGTTAAGTTGCCCTAGGATTCTTATTTTCGAAAAGCAAAACTTTGGGTGCCATTTTTAGCTGATTGTAGCCTAAAAATCCGTCCATGAAGAAAAATAAGGAATTTTTGGTGCTGTTGTCCACTAAAACGTTGATATGAGATAAAGGGAAGTTATTTTTAGGGCTAGCACAATTCCAATCCCTTTAGTCTACACATATCTACACTTTGCCATCCTTTTTAAAAATCAAAATGATGTTGGCTAACCTTTTGGGACACTTAACTACTTTGAGAAATCCTAGTTAAATTATTTTTTCACTGCTTCATTGTTTTTAAAAAGCATTTTTGTTTCATTCTCTTGAGTTTTAGTTATATGGGCTTAGATTCAGGTTTGAAGAAAAGTTTATGGATCACTACGTCAGTGTCTAATCTAGGCATGTCTTTGTAGGACTAGGTGAACATATCCTAATATTCTTCGAGAAGGTTTATCAGTTCAATTTGGGTTAATGGGTTTATAAAGGTTTTAATCTTATCTTCTTTCAAATCTTTTTTATTCCAAGATTTATCATTTCAATAAGTTTCTTATGGGGTAAGATCTTTTTTTTTGTTTAATTATGTTGGCATAGGGCTTTCCTCAGAATCTCTCTCAAACTTCAACCTCGCTAGAATAGATTAATTGCTCATAATTTATTTTTTGAATCTTAATATGAATATTCATATCACTTTTATCTAGGTACCTAAAAATATGGAAAAAGAATAATATAGGCAGAAAAATATGTATAAAAAGGTATGGGGTTGGTAACAAAAATGAGAATGAACACAAGAGATGAAATACATAATGTTTAGTCATTTTATTAATAAATACTTAATAAAAAAGGCCCATATAAAGGATCCTACAATGATCTTGGGCAAAAGCATGTAGGTTTAGTGCATAGTTTTACTTTGAAATAGACTTAAACAACATAAAAATTTTAGTTTTAGCCAAACACTTGAAACGAATCTCGAAAGGCACAAATTTGTTTTATGGTCTATTGTTGACATCCTTAGCTCATTAATTGCATTGATAAAGAAATCTCCAAATGCCTTTTTCAAAATGTTTATCATATTATCTGAGTTGGTATTTCCTCTTTGATCTAGATTCATACATCCTCTGGGATGGAAACTTTCCTGTAGTGGTAGAAACATCGTCAGTTCGTGTCCCAAATCTTGACCTAACCGATAAGCCATCCTTTTTTATGGTTTTTTTGAGCTTGTCTTCTCTTCTAGTACACATTAGGCTTGAATCTGAAACCTCTCTTGCTAATCTCGTTAACAACTTTTAGAGCTCTGGTAATTCCCTGGAGACATTTTTTGAATTTTGTTCCAACTTAGGCACCTTTGCCAATAGTAAACTACAAACCCGTGTATGAGTATTCCTCTATAAATGAGGCTTAACTACTAATAAACCTTTCTTAACATAAATGGCATTGATGAACTAAAAGGACTAAAAAAAGATTTTGGGCATTTTCATAAGGCACGATATTCAGAGCATCAGTGGAAATAGCAATAATACTATCTTCCTTTCATCCGATATTGACAACCTTGTTTTCAATAACAAATTTCACTTTTTAATGCAATGATAATGGCACTAGCCTCATAAAGTGAATCTAAAGCATTCTAATGGGCAATTATATGAAAGAGTAATGTCCATAAGATGGAAATCTACTTTATAAGAGCATGGGCTAATTTGAAGTAGGATGGTGAATTTTGCCACAACTTTTATATAGGTCTAATCAAGCATTCATCTGAAGGTGTGACTATGCTTGATATGAGACGAGCCAATGGGGAGCTTGTTTAAATAAGACCAGAGCATGACATTTAAGGCCAACTCATAATTGATGAGAACTTTAGGTAGGATGCTACCTTTGTAGTGGGTAGTGATATGAAGGGCTTTGTAGTTTCCCTTTCTTGGGAGATCTTATCATCATTGAAAGATATATAGTTGTCAATGGTGATACTTCTTACTAAGCGATCTATCTAGCCTACAGGAATGTAATGTGGGATATATGCTTCATTTAGGACTTTGAGGAGAGCGTTCCTATGAGCTTTAGAATTTAATAGCAACAAAAGCACGGATATCTTAGTATGTTACTTGTTCAACTATTCAACGATGCTATATTCACCATATTTGATGAACTCAAAAAATTTTGTAGCTTTTTTCTCATTCATCGATTCCTTAATGGCAGTTGAATCTTATTTTTTTTAACATTATTTTTGGCATTCAAAAGATAAGGGCAGTGTTATTTTGCTAAGTATCACCTTTTGATGTGGCTAGGGCATAACATCTATCACTACAAATCAAGTGGCTTATCCCTAAGAGGTAAGGTGGGTCACTTATTAGATATATTCCCTGGTGTTTAAAGTTTTACTTTAATACTTTTAAGGCATCGCTTTTTTATCTCTATAAGGAAAATGGTATGGAAGCTATATAATCATTTTTGGTATGAGCTAAATAGGGATGGTATTGGCATCTAGCTAGTTGGCAAATAAGACAAATAGGCTTCTGGCATCATAAAGAGAGCTCTTTCCATTTTTATTTATGGTATTGATAGATAGGCTCATGTCTCTATCTTGCTCATCATAAAATTTAATTTTTGAGTGATCCAATATCTTTTGGACTATCTTTAGGAAATTTGAGTAGTGCTATAGGAGGTGTCTCCATTCACAATAGTCATAAGAGGGTTTAGTTTCTTTTTTATTTTGCCTTTTGATTTTTGATTCTATCTTGGCCTTTCCAAAAGCATGATACACCTTGCTTATTGGTGTTTTGTCCATAACATTTTGCTTAACCTAGTAAGTCTTTCCATTAATAATCGCATTAACCTTTAGTTTTGTATAATTAGGAAGCAGATTGGCCCAAATGTTAGGTTTACGCCCTTGTTCAACCTTAATCATACTTTTTTCTAGCAGATTCTGTACCTTTCTCTTAAACGAGGTGCAATTCTCAATATAGTGGCCTTGCACCCAGCATGGTATTCACAATATGCATTTTTATATACTATTTGGATATAGAGGTAATCCTAGATTTATGAACAATAAAGCCACCAACTAGCTTGCTAATAAGCGAGTGTATATTTCTTAGTAAGAGCATGGGAGCAAATCAAAATATTTTTTCTCATGGGGTGCCTATTGGCTATTAAGGGCTCTAGCATTGCTCGCGTTGCAAGGTTAAGCACCTTAAGCGATGTTTTAGGTAGGGTTCAATATAAAGCTTGTCACTAGGTTGAATCCAACAAAGTAGACCATTTATGGCATTGGTGAGTAGGGATTGAAGCTCGGATAGTTCATATTAGGGAAGTACATATTCTACGCTGGATATAGACTCTAAGGGAATTTAGCTCGATTCCTACTAATGGCACTCACTTCATTCTCTTTTCCTCTAGCTGTAGACTTCTTAGTCTTGCTAGATGATTTTCTTCCAGACATCTTGTCACTTTTTATGGTATTATCTATTAGCTCACCCTATATTACCATGTCGGTAAAGTTCTTTATTGCATTCCTTGCTAGCTTCTTACAAAAGGGAGCTTATAAGGTGTTGATCATCATTTCTTTCTCAGTTAAGAAAGGGTGAACCTAAGTAGTTTCTCTCCGTTTTTGAGTGCATTGCCTAAAGCTTTTAGTGGTTTTCTTCTTCATATTCTTGAGAGACAGATGATATGGAGCCCAGTTGGATACGTGCTTGCCTTGGTCTAGAAAGGCATGAGGTAAGTCTATCCATGTTTGAATTCTAACCTAGTCAAGCTTATATACAACGGGCTGCTGCCCATTTAGCCTGCCTTAAAAGCAATGTATCAGCAATTTTTCATTCTTTTCATACCCAACCATTTTCCTACAACACATGTGAAGGTGGACAATGGCATCTGCACTCTCATTACATTTTTTAAAATCCAACAAGTTAAACTTAGGTGGGATAATTAGATCAGAGACTAAACCTAGAGATTTAGCATCTATGATCTCGAATTTGTTGCTATTTTCCATAGCCTTAAGGCATTTTTCCAATAACTATACTTATTCATAACCTTGATGGTTTCAGAAGTCCTCAAGCACCGTTTGCTTTTTCTTGCTCCACATGTTCATCAAGGTTTGGGAATAAAGGCTTTCCCATCAAAGAGCTTATGGCTTAATACACTTTGTCACGATGTGCCTCACATAATGCATAGTAATGTGCTACAACTTAAATACAAAAAAGAGAAGAGGCTTGCCTTTGGATCATCCTTCGATCAATATTCAAATTAGGCATGATAGTGGAAGTCAATGGGAAAACTATTAGATGAATCACTTATCCAATCAGTCTTGAATAGCTATTATGCAATGACTAAGACTTGGAGTCACCGCTGATAATTTTAGGTGGGGTATGACTGGATACTTATTAAAAATGATAATTTCAAGTTAAAAACTAAAAACACTAATTTTATTGATTGTGTACACTAGTGTTTGTTTTAAAAAAAGTTCAGGAGTTGGTTATGCATGGGGAAGGATTAGCACTTCCATAACAC
Organism: Adansonia gregorii; assembly: GCA_038382025.1. Classification (NCBI taxonomy): domain Eukaryota; kingdom Viridiplantae; phylum Streptophyta; class Magnoliopsida; order Malvales; family Malvaceae; genus Adansonia; species Adansonia gregorii. The sequence continues at coordinate 20,607 of JBBYHO010276572.1, read as the reverse complement.
TTAAAATTGGTACCGTCTAGCCATAAATTCTTGAAGGCTCAGTTTTTCTCAATTTTTCATGCAATCATTTTTAATGTGTAATCCCCTTCTTATAAATGCAAAATTTTGAATATCAGAGCTGAGTTTTTATGATAAAAGTTTAATTGATATCTCTTTATGAAAGCCAAAAAGGAGAAGAAACATAAAGCATTTGGTAAAATGAGATCCCGACTGGTTTAGAAGAAGGTACTCTACGTGAAGCACTAGAGGGATTAATTAAATTTAATTATTTTGAATACATAAATGCAAATCATCATCAAGAAAGGAAACGAGTTTTTAAGACATAAAAAAATATAGTAAAAGTTGCATTAAAGATGAATACATGGAAACAAAAGAACAAACGGTTAGGATGTACCTTGTCATTGGCCTCAGTCATTAAGAAATAACCAAACTGATAATTTTGAGACATGTTTAGATCTGCTAGCCATTTTAGGTGTAAAAAGGTCAGGAGATGTTTGGGGAAGAGGAAACTTAGATTTTTAATGTTTCTTGAAAAGTAGGGTTGGAGTATCTCCATGGAGAAAACTAGGTTGGAGAATCCCCTCGAAAAAGCTGGGTTGCAGTATCCCATGGAATAGGATATTTGGAGTGGTTTTTGACAATCAAAACTTTATACATATATTTTTTTGAAAAAAACAAATGGAAAATGAATTTTTTAAATAAAAATGGAAATTAATTTTGAAAATAATTTTGGATTTTGATTTGAGCCTAAAAAGGCCAATTTTATGACTCACTACACCAAGTGGGAAATTATTATATATATTTCAAGTCATTCAAATGACTGCAAATGATGGTTCAAGAAAATTTATTTCTCAAGTTTAGCAAAAATAGTGGATAGTATCGGGCATCCACCTTCCCAAATGTATTTCAATTTTGTCCGATGGTTTCTAATGACAAACAAGGTACCATGGAAAGGTAACTTGATAAGATTAATGCAAAAATATTGTAAAAATCTTAGAAAATCACTTTCTAGACGTAATTAATTTTTAAAATCGAGTCTAAGTTAGTATTGATAGCAAGTTCTCAAAAAAGAAAGTAGTGAAATTTGAAAAATCATCCTAGACTCGTTTACAATTGTTAAATCCCAAATAGTACCTTATCAAAAAGCAAATTTTGGAAACTTTTCAAGAAAAATATTTAAAAATCCAAAAAAAAATCATTTAATGGGCTGGAATTGCCTAAAAAAATACGAATCACTTATTCCAAGTTTCTTGACAGTAAGGTTCAAAAAATCATAACTTATACATTTGAAATGATCTGGAGGCAAACAAGTTATCATTGTAAAGGTAATTCAAAGCCTTTCCATGAAAAATGCTAGAAAATTCCAACATAATCATTTCAAGTTAGAAAATAATTTTTCAAATAGGGATTACTGAGCTATTAGTACCAAAATAGGGTTTTTTTGGGTTAACGCTTTTATGGTCATGTGTCAAGTTGTCAGACATGCATCAGGCTATCCACTTTCCCAAATTTATTTCAATTTGGTCTGATGGTTTCTAATGACAAACAAGGTACCATGGATAGGTAACTCGAAAAGATTAATGTAAAAATCCTAGAAAAACACTTTTTAGACAAAATTGCCTAAACAATATACGAATCACTTATTCTAGGGTTCTTGACAATAAGGTTCAAAAAAAATCATAACTTATACATCTGGAATGATCTGAAGGCAAACAAGATATCATTATAAAGGTAATTCAAAGCCCTTCCCATGAAAAGTGCTTGAAAATTCCATAAAAATCATTTCAAGTTAGAAAATAATTTTTCAAATAGGGATTACTGAGCTATTACTACCAAAATAGGGGTTTTTTTGGGTTAAGGCTTTTATGGTCATGTGTCAAGGTGTCAGACGTGCATGGGGCTATCCACCTTCCCAAATTTATTTCAATTTGGTCTGATGGTTTCCAATGACAAACAAGGCATCATGGAAAGGTTACTTGATAGGATTAATGTAAAAATCCTAGAAAAACACTTTCTAGATAGAATTGCCTAAACTGAATACGAATCACTTATTTCAGGGTTCTTGACAGTATGGTTAAAAAAACCATAACTTATACATCTGGAACGATCTAAAGGCAAACAAGATATCATTGTACATGTAATTCAAAGCCTTTTCCATGAAAAGTGCTAAAAAATTCGAAAAAAATCATTTTAAGTTAGAAAATAATTTTTCAAATAGGGATTATTGAGCTGTTAGTACCAAAATAGGGGTTTTTTCGGGTTAAGGCTTTTATGGTCAGGTGACAAGGTATCATACATGTATCAGGCTATCCACCTTCCTAAATTTATTTCCATTTGGTCTGATGGTTTCTAATAACCAACAAGGTACCATGGAAAGGTAACTTGATAGGATTAATGTAAAAATCCTAGAAAATCACTTTCTAGACATAATTAATTTTTAAAATTGAGTCTGAGTTAGTCTTGATAGTAAGTTCTAGAAAAATGAAGTAGTGAAATTTAAAAAATCATCCTAGACTCGTTCAAAATCATTAAATCCTAAACAATTCTTCTCAAAAAACAAATTTTGGAAACTTTTCAAGAAAAATATTTAAAAATCCAAAAAAATCATTTCATGGTTTAGAATTGCCCAAACAGAATATGAATCATTTATTCTAGGGTTTTTGACAGCAAAGTTCAAAACATCATAACTTATACATCTAGAATGATCTGGAGGCAAACAAGATATCATTGTAAAGGTAATTCAAAGCCCTTTCCATGAAAAATGTTAGAAAATTCCAAAAGAATCATTTTAAGTTAGAAAATAATTTTTCAAATAGGGGTTACTGAGCTGTTAGTACCAAAATAGGGGTTTCTTCAGGTTAAGGCTTTTATGGTCACATGTCAAGGTGTCGAAACTGAGGTTGATGGTAATAAAGTAACGGACCAATTTAACTCTTATAGAGTAGGCCATCGAACCATTTGCTATCCCCACTAATAATAATGATAGGCTTAAAAGAAGGCATAAACTAAATATTTGAAAACATTTTTTTTTTGTTTTTGGATTAAAGTAGAACTTATTTGGCCTAATGCTTGATATATCCCCAAGATTGGAGAATCAATATATTGAAAACTTTAAATCCATACGAATCCCCATTGATTAAGGTTAAAATAGACTTGGGGTTTTCTTTGAAAACTAATGTTTACAAGTAGCATAGATGCATTTCAACAAACATATAATGAACTAAACTAAGCGAAGATATCAAACATGAAAAACCACTCAAAACAGCAAGTTATCCTTGCACTTCAACAAGGAAATTATAAAGAAAATGCATCCCAAGAGATAATCAAGATTAAAATATGCTAGGCTAAGCAGTCCATGTTATATGTTGAGATGAAGAAAGATGTGGCAAGCGTGCAAGAGCAGGGGCTATTTGAATGTCAACAAGAAATATGGCATTCTAGCTCATCAAGACACTATTAAAGCATTGAGAAAATCATCAAAATCCAAAGGCTACCACAATCAAGGCCATAATATTGTATGGAAGCCTTAATAAGATCATCGAAATATAGAGGCTCATAAAATGGTGATGATGAAGAAAAACAAAAAATAAAAGATAAAACATAACCTCAATGATAGATTGAACTCCTAGCTATATCCTTAAACAGCACTCCAATAACTTCTAGCTCACTTTCTTCCTTTTCTTTACTATGGATTAGCAAGAAAAGAATGAAAAGAGAGAGCTTTTGGTTATGGTAGCTATAGAGGATAGTTTTTAGGGTAGAGATTAGGGACATGAAGGTTTTTGGAAGGGCTAAAAGTGAACTACGGGAATGGAATTTTTGGGAAAGCTTAATGGTTTTTTAGTGGCTAATGTCTAAAGGCTTTGTTTCAACTGAGTAAAAATTGTATTATAGAGTGGATAATTTTAGCCACTAGGATGACCTGGCAATGAGGGCATATAGAACTTTTGGTATGTGCAATATGATGACTTATTGTGTCAAGGTGAAACCTTTTAACATTTGATTGGTTAACCTTGATTCTTACAGGTGAAGAAATTTATAAATTACCTAATTAGATGGGTAGTCCCAAGTTTGTCCTTTATAAGACTAGATTTTCTCATGAAATACCATAATGCCAAGCTCAATAGGCCTTTCCAAAATGTATTAATCTAATATTTAGAGCCCAAAATTAAATCCACATGATTAGTATGAAGTAATGTCTAATATTGACTGTTGTTCGGGATAAATTTCATGACCAAATTTGAGTTTTAAAGTCCTTGTACGAAGAAAGGAAAAATGTCTCGAACTAGGCAAAAATAGCCTTGTGTATTGGTACATTAAGCTTTGTCGATACATTGAGCAAAGAAACCCAAAATGTATCGATACTTTGAACTTGGTATCAATACAAAACGTGGTGTGTCAGTTCCAATAAGCCTGTATCAATACCCAGCCTATTATATCAATATATACAACCCTGTATCGATATCTATTGGCTAAAAACCATGGGTTTAGGTTTGACATAACTCGATACTAATACAAATAAAGTTGATATTGATACAAATAGAAAAATCTTGGAATTTGAATGATGTGGAGACTTGTATCAAGACATGTATACAAAATGTAAATATTTGTTACCTTTGACTTTTTGAACTTTTTACCTTAGCCGAGAGTGGTGGGAACTTAACCTGTGCTTCTCTGAATAACCTTGGTGGCATCTCGAACGATGAATTCTAATACTTTGAATATTGGCTTGGACTAAATAGGGTATCTACAGTTACCTTCTTTGATTGTTACTGAACACTTAGAATGAGGCAATGACAAATAAACACTATTTTATCTGGGGTACAACATTGCCTTTTCAATGCCTATGAGGAAAATAAAAATCTAGTTAGTATAATGCTGAGATAGGAGGAGCATGTTGGCAGCAGTTCTGACTGATAAGAAAATTTCAATGAGTTTTGAAGGGTTTAACCTCCATACTAGGTTTGTAGTTTCCTAGGTTTGACTCCTCAAACAGGTGCCAACAAGTGTAGGCTTTAACTCGATCTAGCACTTTATGGATTAAGGTTGTTATGCGTCCAATTCTTTATGGACTAACTTAATAAGTTTTCAGCTCTTTGTAGACTAAGGTAGGTAAGCATCTAGCTCTTTGTGGATTAAGGTAGATAGGCATCCAGCTTTTAGTGGACTGAGGTGGTAAGTGTCCAACTCTTTATGGACTGAAATGAAAAAAAGATATCCAGCTCTTTGTAGACTAAAAGAAAAGGGCATCTAACTCTTTATAGACTAAAAGAAAAAAAACATCTAGCTCTTTATGGACTACAAAAAAAGGCATCTAGCTCTTTATGGACTAAAGGGAAAAAGATGTTTAGTTTTTTATAGAGAAAGAATAAAAGGCATCCAGCTGTTCATGGAATAAAAGAAAAAAATGCATCTAGCTCTTTATGTATTAAAAAGAAAAAGGCATTCAGCTCTTTTTGGAGAAAAAAAGAAAAATGTCCAGCTTTTTATGGAATAAAAGAAACAAATGCCTCTGACCCTTTATGGACTAAAAAGGAAAAGGCATCTAACTCCGTTTGGATTAAAAGCAAAAAAAAAAAAAAGGCATCTAACTCTTTGTGAATTGAAAAAAGGCATCCAACTCTTTGTGGACTACAAGAAAAAATTATCCATCTTTTTATAGACTAAAAAAGTGAAAAAAGTGACTTTAGGCATCTTACTAAGAGCCTTTTCAAGCTTTTTGGAAATAAAAATTTGTACTGAGGTTCTTTATCAGTTTTGACTTTTGTGAGTAGGAGTTTATACCTAAAAAATGTTAATCATTGTGTGAACAATGTATGAAGATGCAAATGCATATTTAAGTGATGTACAGGTGATGATTTTAAAGGCCTAATATGGCAATTGACTTTAGAATTTTGAATCACCTTTCATCTTTGAGTTTTATTGGGTGTCTGACATTTTAAAGTTTGCCAACTTTACTCTCAATGTTTGAAAGGTATTTTCAAATGGTTAATCATTTTTAAGGTTAAGGTGACTCATGATGTGTATAAAGGTTCCTAAGTTTGATTGGCTTATATTAATGGGTTAATAGACTTGGCGAGCTAGTTTTTAACATGCCTAGAATATTCTTTTAATGATTTAGACTAATTTATAGAAATTTGGTTTAAAAGTGAGGGGTTAAAGACCATCAATTTGGCTATACCTTTTGGCTAAGGTTTTTTTAGGGACATTTTTTATCACCTTTTTTTAACATGGAAGAAATCTGAAAGGTAAATCTGATGATGGTTCTAGAATCCATTCTTGGCTTTTTAACCTAAAAAAATTTTTTGGCAAAGTTTTTTTTCTTTGAAGTAATACTAAGAAATCCCATTATCAATTTTGTACGATCTATCAAGCATTATCAATTATATGACAACCATGATGCAATATGGTATGCAAGTTTGGAAAAAGAGATTCAAAAAATGAAATAGTTGTATTTCATTTTTGGAGAAAAAGGAATTAATCATTTTGGAAAGTTCAAAGAAAGTTAAATATTAACTTTTCAAGTAATCAATCCTTTTTTATGCCAATTACATGAATCTCCTCCTGAGTACTCCTGGAGACTTCTCTTAAGTAACCAATTTTCCTGGTGTTGAACATTTTTTAAGGAACCTCTTAAATTGCCTCATGGTAGTTGCCCAAAGCTAAGGTAGACACCATTCTTTTCCTATGGAATCTGGTAGAAATAGGTTTGGTAAACTTAAGATAAGATAAAGAGGTTGGGTTAATTTTTGTATTTCAATAGAGGGTGGTTCTGCTATGTTAGTAATGGCCTTGATTAGGTTCAAACAAGGATAAGGTTTGGTTGCTTAAGCCGCCCTTCAAAAGATAAAGATGCCTTTATAGATTTCCATTCAAAGTACCTTCTCAAGCACAATATTTCTTGACAGAATTACAATTGACAGGGTTAGGCAAGTCATTGCCATCCATCTCAATTAGAATTAAAACTCCACTAGAGAAAGTTTGCTTAACAACATAACTTCTCGATTGCAAAATAATTATTTTCACTTTGTGAATTTCTTGCTTAAATAGTAGATAGCTTGTTTTTTCTTTCCCAACTTGTCATGTTGACCCAGTACATAACCTATGGACTTGTTAAAAACTAATAGATATAAGATTAGTGGTCATTTAGGCATTGACGGTACAAGTCATTGTACATAATACCATTTACGTTATACATGATTCATGAATACTTAAATTCATGAATATTAAAGTTCATGAATATTCATGATAAAATTCATGCAAGTACATAATTCATGAATAGTTAAAGTTCATGAATGTACATAATAACATTTAGGAATATTACACCATGATTAATGTACATAATTACTAATCAAACAAGGATTATACAGGAAAATAATTTTCAATGAGTCAAACCCGAGTCCATAAGCTCACAGCTCAATTTACAAGAGCTTGAAAAATATGACATATACGAAAATTTTTAGGTTTGTCATTTTGCCATCCAAAGATCCTTTGAAATCAATTTCTCATTCACCAGTAGTTAACTTTAAACATGTTAATATTCCTTGCTAAATTAATCATATTGGAGTACAAAATCCAATAAATTATTTTAACAACAAATGTGTGTGTCCTTCATTAAATTTTAGCCTCAAAAGTGCCTATTAATCACGTTTTATAAAACCAATTCTAATAGTTGCATGAGGTAATGGTTGACAAATCCAATAATCATATTTTATACTATAGGGATTTCTTCCAAGTCAAATACAAGATATAAGTCTCATGTCCCTAGATTTTATTTAAATATCTATACATTGCCACCCTCTTTCTGGTGTCCCCATGAAAGTTGAAACACGTACCATGTTTTTGTCAACCAAGAGATAAAAAAAGATTTTAGTGGACCCCACGAGTTGAAAGCTAAAAATGTTGTGTTATGACTATGATAATTTGATAAATCACATATTTATATACTTTCTATCCTTAAGTTTTGTTAGGTTTTCTATCTTTGTTTTAGTTACTTATGTTTGTTTTCCAATTTCAGATTTATTTTGGAGAATAAAGCAAAGCTTATTAATGAGGATGTTAATAAGTTTAAAATATTAGAATCACTAATATGGAAAAATATATTAAAGTCAAAAAGATCATATTCTATAGTAAAAGCTTGGTTCTTGCATTCTAAGTAATAGGCATTTACATACCTTAAAAGCATCAAAATTGATAAAAAAATCCACTTTGAAAATGACATTCCTACTTTGAATAGGATTTTCCAACCTAGGGTTTGCAACCTCAATAAATTTAGACTTAACCTTGACATTCCAAGGCAGTAAAAATCATAATTAAAAAGAGATTGAGAGTTCGGTAAGGAGAACTAAAAGGGGATAAAAAGGTGAAGACTAAGAGGAGAAGGAAGAGACTATAACTAGCCACCATACTTGAGTTTTTTCTTATTTCCTTTTCTTTTTCCTTCATTCTTGCTCAAATTTTCTTATGAATCTATTCTTGAATGCATCAAGCACGTGCAACTAAATTCTTTTATGGTTAAGGGTGACTTCAAAACCTCAAACATGATTTATGATTGATTTTTAGAATTATTCAACAATCATCAATTCAAATTGCTTGTGTTCTTCCATAAAAATAGATTATGATTCTTACCTTGTTTTGTTTAAATGCACAATTAAATAGACCTTGATAATTATCTATTGCTAGATTAAGAATCTTGTTCTATAATGCCTTGTTTTCTTTTTCATTAGTTGTAGTTTGTGATCTATGATTATGGTCAAGTTTTTGTTGATTTTGATGTGGAACATAACCTAAGTTAAATAATCCTAGGTTGTGTGTTTATTGCTTAGATCAACCTATCTTTCTTATCTTAAAACTTTTATTAAAGTAAATCTAGAAAGCTTATTCTAGGTTATTTAATAGTTAGGGATTAAATAGAAAGCTTGTTTCATTTAACAACAAACTAAAGAAAGATAGGGGTAGCAAAGCTTGTTGCTATCCATGGTTGGTAGTTTCAAGAAATGACTGGATAAAATTCTGATTTTGATTCATACTTTATGTTTAGTGGTGCTGAATGATTTCTTAACCATACTTTTCATTATTATTGTTCTTGTTAGATATAAAATTCTGTTTTGTTAAACCTTTCTTTTACTTTTATGTTTCTTATTTCATTTACATCTTAACACAATTAACCCCCATCATAGTTTAGTTTATTTCATTTTGGAAGTCTTTTTAATTTGTTTGGTCAAATATTAAATGATAGTTTTGCATTAGTAACTTATAAATTGAAAACAATCTCAGTGGATACAACCCATACTCGCTACTACACACGATAACAACCTTAATTTTTTAATAGATGCATTATTTAGTGTATCGAACTAGGGAACCTCTACTCTTTAATGAGACTTTGATTAATTTCCTCTGATGTAGGAGAAAGGCAATATAGGTGTTGCTTTCGAGGTTTTTATCATTTCCCTGGTGTATTTTTAATCAATAAAAATGGAAAATGAAGGATTCTCATTCTCTTACCGCAAGCATTTTATAATATCCAATGTTGAGATGTGATCAAAGTTTGAATAGATGACTTAAGTTAGTTAGGGGCTTGAAACTAAAACATTGAATGTTGATGGTTAGTTATCAATGTTTAGGAAGTGCTCATTTTCGATAGAGGCAATGGGAGATTATTTCCTTTAGATATCTAATTTGTTGTTTCTTCACATGCCCTTATATTGAATAATCATTATCAACTATGGAACATATTCATTTGCCAATAGGAATATAAAAAATCCTTTATCCTGAATCTTGTCTTGAGATATCGCTAGCTAGTGCATCTTTCACAAACTCTAGTGGTTGTAGGTTAAGATAAAAAATTGAATATCTGACACCATTAATACAATTTTACAAAGCCATATATCTAGTAGATATTATTATCTAATTTGAATTTGACTGATAATAAATAGTATACAAATTCAAATATCTAGAAAACTAATTGAATTTGAATATCTTAGAAATTACATATTCAATCCGTTAGTTTATGAGGCTAACATCATAGGTCAACGTAACCATCGACATTTCTTGGAAGACTTTTTCTGCCCCCTCTCAATTGGTGCAGCTAATTATTATTTGTTCACTAAAAAATTCAATAATCTATTTTTAAAAGAGTAGAATTCAAATATATTCTATCCAAATTTTAAAATATGTAAAAACTAATAAAGAAGCGATGTAAAACTTAAATTCTTTTCTCTCTCAAAAAATAAAACAAAAATAAATAAAAAGAAAAGAAATCAAAATTATCATCAAGTTTAGCAGCGAGACTTATCAAGCTTTGGGGTTAATCCATCAAGGCCAACAGCTTACACCAACACTAAAGAGGACACGTGGGCACTCCTCAACCCCTTGAGGGTTACGTTGCCTAGCACCTCAAAGGTCAAGTTGGATTTATACAACTGTAATCACTACGATGAAGTCACTTATGCCAAAATGACATGTAGCAAACCTCAGATCACCTAAACAGGTATAAACAAACCATAAAAGGGTTTACTATAGGTATGTACTCCAAAGTCTAAACTCTTTAACATCATTTACCTTTTTTCCTCTCTTATTCTGTTAAGTTAGGGATTGAAGTGTACCTCAAAAACCTAACTCTCTCGTATCCTAGCCCTTTTCCTCTTTTACAAGACCTTAAATCACCAAAGTGACCTTATGCCCTCAAAGAACTTTGACAAAAGTAGCAAAATAGATTTACACATATCTTTTTGCACAAGTAATTATCTTGAATACCTCAATAACAAAAGAATCTATATGCATTTTCCTTACACGACAAGTCTTTAAATGCCTTTTACTTGATCCTATGAACATTTTCAAAATATATAATTTATTAATTCTATTTAAAATGATGATCAAATTCCTCTAGCTAAATTAGTTTGATCTTTTAACTAAATTCAAAAGTACAATGATAATTTTGATTTATCATTGAAATAAACTAATAGATTCTAACTTATAATAAATCTACAAATAATAAGAAAAAAGTTTTAAGCTGGCCTATAACAATTATTTTACTTCAAAACCCATAAGAATTAGTTTAAAGTAAAAAATGAGCTACCCTTCCTTAATCAACTAGAATTCGTTTCTTATGAAAGGCTTATAAGGAGATAAAATCTTAGTACACCATGTAATGACAAAATGATTTTTAAAGTCTCTTGGATAAAAGATCAAGCCCAAGCTACACCAATAATGGATTTCATTAGGTGTCATGGGGTACTAATCCTTCCCCATACATAACTAACTCTTGAGCCCCCATAACGAACTTTGTTTCACATAGACTTTAAAATTAATCCTTCAAGTTTCATAACTTGAAATGTTAATTTTAATAGGTATCCAATGATACCTAGCCTAAATGATCAGTCATAACTATAAATCTTTGACCACTTTGAGGTAGCCATTAAAGGTTAGTTAAATAAGTAATTCATCTGACTCCTTTTTCTAGAATTTGAATACAAGAAACATTTCTTTCTCACTATTTTATGCCAAAAATCCTAATCAAGAACTTTCTTAAGCTGGTTGCACCTCTTGTTGTTGGGTTGTACATTACAACAACAATGTTTATAGATTGGAGACTATATCCAATGTTTATTAACATGAGTTTCAACCCATCGAAAATGAAGGTTATTACCTAGAACATAGTTGTCTATAATTGTATGCTAATCCAAAATTATAGAAAGATCTTAAAGTAATCCAAAATCAACTGCTTTTCATAATGAAATGGATCTTACGAAGAGAAGTCGACCAAAACATTATAAATTATGCAGTAATGAAAACCATACCAATAAAAAATTTCCTTATCAATCTGGCACATCAGGGAAACTATTGCAGCAATGATAATATTAGTAAATGTTCTATGTGGCTATAAAATTTATCAGTTTTTATTAATAATGTGAGTGTCATTTTCTTAATGAAATACAAGTTCTTTTTTATTTATCATAACATAAAAGAATTATTATTCATTTGTGAAAACTCTTATAGTGAATATAAGCAACATAATATAAGTGATAAAAATAATACATTATTATAGAAAATTATACCTTCTAGCATAACTTTATAACATATTTATTAAAAAGTTATATATTTATAACATTAATGCACAAGATTTAATACACATTGCATATTTATTGACAGGGCCCCTATCACGTGTTGTTGAACAAAAACATGGAGCTTTCCTATCATGTGATGGTAATACTTGTCAGTCAACATTCTTAGTTTCATTGCCAAATATGTTATGAGTTCAACGTCGTTGAGCACTTACTGCTATTACTAGTGTTTCTTCTTGATTGGCTTCATCAACAATATTTAGAAATGGAAATCAACTTATGGATATACCCATATCTACCATATGAAAAAATGGTAACCTACTAAGATAGGAGCCAACACTTACTACACTTAAAATAGATTAGGTACTAGTGCCACCAAATGTTAAAGTCAAGGTGCCAAATTGATGCATGGTAGATAGATATGCAAAAACTAAATTCAGGTTTATGACATCAAAATCTAACCTACTTGTTGGTGGCTTCGATTGATAGCACCAACTGTCATTATCATCCCTTGTGTAATTGAATAAGTATCGACGACTAGATGATAATATAGGATCATGTTTTGGTTTAAAATAACTAAATGACATCCTAAGCACATTAACATCGTCATCTATGTTGACATAGGTAGACTCATCCTCCGACTAACTGCATGCTGTCAACCAGGTCTACAAAGCACTATTTCTTCTATAGAAGGGTCTGGATTTGATGTTTGTGGAGACAATGATGTACTTCTAACATCCTCAAATCCTAACAATGGACAAAATAAATGGTTAGCCTTGATCCATGAACCATTTAATAGTGTGAAATTATTATTTAGAATATTATAACTATAAGGAATTCGGCCAAAGTGATTTCTTTGAAACTGGATCCATTGTTATGCTTAAAGGGCCAATATTTCTTATGTTGACCATGGATGCCAATTCTATGAACATGGTCAAGGTTCATCGGTGTTTAGGGGGTTCTTGCATTCAAAATTGGCATAAGACCTTATCTAACTAGTGCCACTCTATAATGGCAAAGCATGTCAATGTTATATTTGCATTTTAGATGTTGCTATGTCTATAAACTTCCATTGGAAGCCATGCTGTAATTTCATTAGAATCATATGGTATCCACAAAAATTACGAAAAACGATAGCAATTATTATCAACCAATATGGCATCTATTAGGTTAAATACACATAAACTTAAATCTAACTATTAAAATATTATCTTATCATATCCTACGTGATTTAGGTGTTCTCTGATACTTTCGACATTAGTAGTAGCACTAGTAAATCCTTTCATCCACACCATTTGTTTAAATATATAAAATCTAAATAATTCATATACAAGTACAAGCTGTTGCAATATAAATTAAATACTTAAGTTTATTACCTTAATGCATAGGGGTACATGGGATTTGCACTAACTTTCGTTGCAAGAAATGGCAACCGATTCCATGCCCATGATTGCGGCAACATTAAATAACCACTTATGTCATAAGTTTCTTGAACTATAGCACGACACAATTCTCTATAAAAGAAACCTAAACAGGTAAAACCTTAAATATAACTTCCAACATGATTGAAATCTCGCAAAAGTGGAAAATACATTAAATGAACCTAATTGCTAGATTTATTGAGCATTAGTATTCCTCCAATTCAGCATAAAATATATGCTCTAGTAGCATATTCTATATGTCGTATAGTTGCATTTACAAGGAAAGTATCGAAAGTTGTTTGCAACTAAGTCAATTTGACTGTTAAATGCTTTCTATAGTTAACTAGAGGGATCAGACCTAATAAATCTTGACACACATTATCCCATTTGAACAAGCTTTCCTTGTTACTTCCTTACCATCAACTAGTAATCACAGTTAAAATGCAAAATCCTTTAAAGTGGTCCTGCATTCACTGCATGGGAAAAGAAATATATGTATCTGAGGTCCCTATCATTCAATCAAAGCATTTATTAGTCTAGGCTTATATTAAAATTATCTAACTAAGGTTGTATTATAAAATCCGTATATCCTCAAATAGCTTTCGATATAGAAATGCAATTTTTTAAAAAAATTTGTGCGATAGTAACTCGTGACATGTGTCTATTAAAAAAGTCATTAATTTGTTATAAAATATAAATTAATACTATTTTAAATAAATGATTAACAAAATCTTAACAACTATCAATGGAGGTTATTCTTCAAACTTAGATAATGGCTTAAAATATGTTATATTCGATGAAACTAAAGATAAATCTCACTCATAGTGCATGTGGCTTTGTTTTTTTAAAGGCGACTATATTAATAAAAATAGAGAATAGAGAAATTAATAAAACATTAAACCTATAACCCTAGTTAAAAATAAGAAATATAAGAAACACAAAATTTGGTAGCAAGTTTTACATTTAGCTAAAATGACAAGTACCTCTTGTGCATTGTAAAAGTTCATTAAGACCATAAACTTGAAAAGATGATAAATCCTCTTCTTAAAGTAGCCAAACATGTTGTCATCAAAGGAAATCATAATCTGAAACTTTCAATAAAATCAAGATAAGAAGAAAACTAAACAACTTTTTGCTGATCCATTTAGAGGTTAAGGAAAATAAGCTGCACATTCCCTAGTTTTCCTCAATAATTTTTTATTTACAATTATAAAAGCCAAAAGCATTAAGAAAAGCATTTTATGGCGTTGTCAGTTGGCTTAAAGTTTGCTTGTGCAATGTGTATCTAGTTGATTGATTTTACTTAAATCTGGAAACAAAATAAGTAGTTCTCATTCCTTATTTATCTCGTTTCCATTTTAAATATGTTGCTACTTCTCTTGCAGTTTGGCTACTAATACGGCCATTATGTAATGTATTTCGACTGCTGAAATTGAGACATTGTAGATTGGCACTTTTCACTTGCTATTATGATGCCGACATAATAGCTACAACTTAGTATTATGGCTTCGGTGCCTTGCAAAATCAAACTATTTGGGTGGTGCCTTTGCCATGATATCATCGTAACTAGAGTGAAGCTCACTTCTAGGATTAAAGAGATAAATGCTAGCCATCGAAGATATGGATATGGAAGTGAAGCTGAATACAAGCTTTAAAACTTTACGTATTCTCTAAGAGAATTCTTAAATCTAATCATCTTCTCAAGTATTGGTCTTTAAACTAGTTTGGTATTTACATAGATTGAATGGAGAACACTGCTAGAAATTTGACTGTAGAGGAGTTTGATAATCTCCTAGGACATTATGGGCTTTTATGGAACACTAGAAACTTCAAACATTACAAACAAAAGACTAAGTGAGAGGAGAACAATGAAAAATATTAGAATTTCTCAAGAAAAATATAAAAAAGCTAAAGTGCACATTACTTACATCTCATTAGCAATGACTCAGATTTATTGATAACCTATAAATTAAAAATTCTCAAAGTTATCTTTGATGAAGCCTTAATGCTCACCACACAAAAGGTGGAATAAGTGTGATTATATAAGACTTTTAAAGGTTTATGCCTCAACGTGGCCGGCATATGAATTGCATATGTGCCATACTTAAAATCGAGGTGAATTCCTTGTTCTTTTATTTTTCTTTACTGTTCACATTGGTGACCCAGTTGTCGAGGAGAATCACTCACGTGGCTTAACTTTAAATATTCAGTACAAAATAACCATTTGATTTAGAGTTGCCCTTAATCTATTTTAGCTAGTAGGATTGGTCATCTACCAAAGTCTATATTTTGAGGGTTATGGAACCTTTAAAAACAAACTCCAAGGTCTATGTTCATACCAAAGGTTGCAAGAAAGGATTCAAGAGTTGATTACAATCATGATTAAGGATCGATCTCACCCATGACAACTGAAAATTGGTACCTTGAATTATATATTAACTTAAAACTTAATTTTTTATTTGGTTTCGGTATCCAACATTTAATTCTAATTCCTATATTACAAAATTTTCATTAATTAGATTTGTTATTTCAGTTGAGAAAAAATAGGTACTCAATACTTTTGAAATCAAAACATCTTTTACACCCAACCAGAAGGCCGATAGAATATGAAAGGTTTTATTTTTGCGAAATTCAAAAAAAATCTTGATTCTACTCATTTTTTAAAAGAGTATACCTTTGTTTAACATATTCGATGAGGCAACTTCTTTGTGCTAAAAGTGCACCTATTGACTATTTTAACTTACGGGTATTGCATTGATTTTTGAAAAATCCTAATTTTATACAAAAATAAATACTCATCCTAAGACTCATTTTCGATGAACGGTACAAAATTGGACTTAAAAGACTTGAATTCTGTCAAGGAGACCAAAATATCCCTTAAAATACACATTTGACATCAAAATATCCTAGTAACCCTAAAGGACTTGGTTCTAAGGTAAAGTTACTAAAATGCCCCCTAAAATATACCTTCGACTTGAAAGTATCTCGATAACCTTTAGGAACTCAATAATATCACAAAAAG
Source organism: Adansonia gregorii (assembly GCA_038382025.1). NCBI lineage: Eukaryota > Viridiplantae > Streptophyta > Magnoliopsida > Malvales > Malvaceae > Adansonia > Adansonia gregorii. Next base: position 4,102 of record JBBYHO010276572.1, on the reverse strand, counting down.
ACTAACATATCCTTAAAGTATTACCTTCAACATAAAATTCTCTCAGCGATCCTAAAGGACTCGTTTTAAGGTAAAATTACTAAATGCTTTTAAAGTATACCTTCAACATAAAAATATCGTAATAACCCTAAAGGACTCGATATAACATGAAATGGTAATCATACCCTAAATGGGCAACCTATATGGTAAATGTGACCTAAGTAACAAAAATTACTAAAAGATCCCTAAACTTTACAAAATTACACTTTGACCTCAACATGGCTAAAAATACTAGGAATGTTCTAAAGGTATTCAAAATACACTAAATGGGTAATTTAATGTTGAAACGACTAACTTAGACTTAAAATACAAGGCTTTATTGAATGGAATTTAAAATTTTCTAACCTTTCAATTCAATATCAAAATGACTAAAATTGCAGACAAGTATTGAAACACACCTAAAAGTTGCATGGGATAATTTATCTAATGATCATAATACCATTCGACCTAACACCTAAGGCCTAGAAAAAATTTTAGCTATTAGCAAATAAGTTCTTAAATTTTTTAAAATTGTAAAAAGATCCTTAGTGGTCTAAAAATGCAAGAAATGCACTTAAATAAATTTAAAATGCATGAAAAAAAAATTCTTATGGGACCATGGAACATTAAATCAAGCATAGAAAGCCTTGGAAAATTTTTTTGGCTTTGGTAATTTGGTCCATATACTTTCAAAAAAAGCTAAATAATCTAAAAAATTCAAAACTTTGCAAAATAACCCGACATTATTTGGCCAAGGCTTTAAAGTACCTTTCCAAGGCCTTAAAAATTTTGAGAAAACTACTTCTAACCCTCTAAAAGTTTCAAAAATAGAAAAATGGCCTTAGATAACCTTAAAACATGGGGGAAATTTTTTAAATCCTTCCCTCTTAGGTTCAGCCAAGGTATGTGATCTCATAAAAAAAATTAATTTCTTTATCCAAGGATTAATGACACCCTAAAATCCTAAGCTGCCTACCAATTTAAATCTCGATACACATAAGCAACTTTAATGAAAACAAGTAGAATCATGATAACAAAAGTTATATTATTTCATATAAAATGAAACTAAGCTAATTGATGAACATAAAAAATTTCAACAACGTCCAAAATCAATGTTATTTCATATGAACATGACTCAACCTTTGAACTCTTTTTTTTAAATATTTTTGATAAAAAGATAAACAAAGTAATGATGTAAAATCATCAAAATTTGGTCATTACTTTCACCTTAATAGATTAGGTTCATAAAACTACCAGCATGAAAAAGAAATCTTGAAAAACAAAAGTAAATGAATATATGAACGTGTGGAAGAATAATGAAAGAATTTCAAAGGAAAAATATATCTTTTTTAACTTTAAAACACTTAAACTCTAGAAATAAAATTTTTCAAAGAAAATTTTATAAAGAAAAGTTAGAGAAGCCAAGAGAAAGGAAAGGAAATATACTCCCCCTATTTATAAGGGGAGCAATTCAGCTAGGTTGTATTTATTTATTTATTGTAATTAATTTATTTGATTTTTTATTTCTTATTTGGTGAGATTTCATTAAATTATAACATATCCCCCATGATTGGTGTCATAAACTCTTACACATCTCTTGTAAAAGATGACAACCATTACATCTCATGTTATTCACCTTTGTGGACTTAGTTGAGATGAAACTAATTTACTGAATGGGAATTGAATTTCAACTAAAAAAGTTTAAAAGCAATTAAGTAGAAAATAGTCAGAATTAAAATAATTTGGTGCGAAAAAAATCTAATGGGAACTAAATTAGTTCTATGTGAAATGGAAATTTGTTGAAATTGATAATTCATGGAACATTTAAATTACAAGGACTAAATTGAAATGAATAAGAATTGATTACAATTCTTATATTCAAGGAGTTTACTAAATTCACATATGACAAAATTCAATAAGAAATTTAGACATGTAAAATTCTAATTAAAATGACATAATGAAAAATTGAATTGAAAAAAAATTAATGTGTAGCAAGCTTGATTGAAAATCAAATGGAAGAAATTTTGTTGGAAGGACCAAATTGTAAGAAACAAAAGTTGGATGAAAATCCATGTGTTGAAAGGATGAATTAAAATTCCACAACTGATAAAAATTTTGATCCTCTTGGAATTCCAATTTAATATCCATAAAGAAAATTGAATTAATGAAATTAATGTGTAAAAATCCAATTAGGAAAATTTGGATGGAAAATTCAAAGAAAATTTTAAAGAAATCAAGCTTAAATCATGAAAGTTTTCCTAAAATCTCATGTCCAAAATTTAATTTGCATAAAAAAGGTTAGTGGAAAATTCATTGCATTACTATCCTAAATGGGATATTCATGCATAAATTAAAAATAGTAATAAATAAAAATAAGTGAAAATAAACAAATAAAAAATTCCAAGTGTTGAATTCTAAAAGGAGTTTTTGTAAATAGATTCAAAAATTTTATGTGTGAACAAAACCATTAAAATTTTCAAACTCATAAAATGTTTACGAGAAAAATCCTTATGGAAAACAATCTTTATCTAGAAAAACAAAAAATTCAAAAAAATGAATTAGAGTATGAAAATAATGAATTTCAAAATATTTAATTTGAAGACGTAAAAATTTAAGGTCTTAACCCTAAAAAATTTTATGAAAAATGGCATTTGGAATCGAAAATTTCATACTAACATGATCCAAACAAAATTCCAAGCTAGCATGATCTAAGAAAAAAAAAACTAAGCTCAATGGATTTATCAAAATATTTATTGGTAAGAACAAAATATTTGAAAACTGAAACAAGTTTATCAAAAAAGATTTGCAAGTAGAAAATCCGTGGTATCACGAAAAATTTAAAATTAATCAATAAATTCAACAACTTGATGTTTCATTGTAAAATTCTGATGCGAACTTTTCTTAAATTTTTTTTTTTAATTTTTTAGAATGAGTATAAGCATAAATACTAAGTGGGTATAGATAAAAAATGCGACAGTCTACTTATAAAGCTTCACAAAAAAATTCCAAAAAGTTTATGAAGACAAAAAATTTGACCATGATAACATATCTAACAACAAGTTTCAAAATTCTACAAAAATAAATTTAAAAGCTAATTTTTCCTCTCCAATATTCATTTTTTATCCAAGATTTGTTCTCTACAAACCTCGAAATTACAATCTTTTGATTACACGCATGAATAGTCATCTTAATATGACCAAATGGGTCTTGAAAAGGTCTAGCCCACTCAAAAGAGGTTAAACCCTATCATGGCAATTGCTTAGTTTTTAGTCTTTAATATTTAGACTATCAAAGAAAGGTCCAGATGAAATTAAGTGCCTGCAATTTGTAACAGCAATTATTGCAGTTAAACTAAATCAATGTGCTAACACTTGCATTTCTAAAGCCATGGTAGCAATAAAGACAATTGAAGTTGTCACTTAAATACAATTCCATTATATTATCATTAATGGAGATGAAGACATGGTTATTGAAAAAATACCACTGGCTAAAGATGATTTATCAAGCATAGGCCCCATTATGGCATATGGGAGAAGAAATATGAGGAATTTTATGGAATCCAAACCAAAATAGTTAGTACCATATTGATGAGAATATCATTTTTGTTTTGGTGCAAGTATCGATGTATTTCAATGTACCATTTTAAGTTTATCGATACTTTTTTAACATTTTTCTTATATATATGTATTATAGGCTATTATAAAGTTATTTAATAAATATATAGTATATACACATGTAAATTTACCTCCGTTATACACATAAATATTTAGGGTTTAATTTGCATTAAGATGATCCTAAAAGTCAGTTTTTAGGTACCCAATAAAAATATAAGATTATATATTTTTTTAAAGTGTCATAAATAATTTTAGACATTCATGAACAACAAATTAACTCTCTTTAATTTTTTAACACTAATTAATATTCCGTTAGATTGGTAAGCCTAAATTATAATTTGAAATTTGAAACCTTAAATCATAAACTCTAAATAAAAATCTAAACCTTTAAACCCTAAATCTTAAACCCAAACCATAAATCCAAAATGATAAATCATAAAATCAAAACCTTAATCTTAAACCATAAACAT
>JBBYHO010275913.1:5637-30094 GCA_038382025.1 Adansonia gregorii | reverse complement strand
AGATAGTTTTCAAGCATTAATTTATAAGAGAAACCAGCCGCCAAAAAATAAACATTGCCCTGTTTGCATGCTTTTCAATTTGCAAGTACGGAAGTCCTTTTTGTCCTCACTTTTAAGACTCTATTACCCTAGCATTAATTAATTTTTCGAAGTAATTTGACCTTTTAACATATTCGTTCTTTCAATCACGATGTCAAAACCTTGTACAAAGGTTTTTTTTTTTAGAAAAATGAAAACCCTTTTTTTCAAAGTTGAATGCATATAAGAGAATGTCATCAGTCACTTGTTCCTAGTAATTTTTTTCAAGTATTTTTTAGCAAAAATGTTTATTTTTAGAGAATATCAATGCATAACTTATTTTTAGAGTCCTCTAATTTCATGAAAAATATTTTTAAAAAATAATTTTTATAATTTTCGATGTTTGTTTCTTAGGAAAAAGAAAAAAAATTCCCATCATTAAAATTAATCCATTTTTTAGCAAATATCTTGCACTTTTGAAATGTATTAAAAAAATTCAAATCATGAAGAATGTTTGAATATTTGAATGTCACGATATAAAAACAAGGGCATGCAAATATCCAGGCTTTACCATTTAAATGCTACCATGTGATCAAATATTAGAAAATATTTTTGTAGAATAATCAAATAATATAAAATATTTTTCGTAAAATCATCGAACAATAAAGAATATTAAGTTTTTTTTTCAAACTATAAGTTTATTTTTTAAAAATTAATTTTTAAAAATCATTTTCAACAGAACAAACAAACTGTTGATAATGATAAATTTAATATTGGATGTAATTTTTTTTCTCTATTTCATCTTCAAGGTCCAATTTTTTATTTCTTAGTTTTTAATAATAAGGTTGGATTATTTAGGCTTGATCTTTTTATTGGTCCATTTTAAAATGCATTTTCTTAACATTGAACTAGTGCATTGAAAATATTTTAATTAATTGCCCAAATTTTATTAAACATTAAAACATTATAATTGCATTAAACTATTGGCTCAATTGATTGGTATATACTCTTTATCTTGAATAAGTAAAGTTCATATCCTCTTCCTCAAATCTTAAATTTAAAAAAATGAAAAAGCACTGTAGCTCAGTGAGACAAAGATCAATCATTTTCCTAGACAGCAAACATCAATATATGTAACATTGGAGGAAATTTGTCCTTCGGTTTCAAAACCTTGATCTGGATTGCATTAAAAGAAATACGCTCTCTTGAGAAATTCGGCATGAATAGAAGAGTCGGCTAGATACAGTTTTCCGGCCGCTGTATGTAGGCTGCTTCGTAAAAGCTTACAAACGTTTCTTTTCCCAATCAGTCAGCCGCATAAACTTGTTACAACCCAGAAAATCTAACTTTTACGAAGGTTACTATGTTGGCTTTTGAAAAGAAAACTTGCATATTCGGATTTTAATTTCGTGTTACACATTGCCCCATTGACTATTACTATTAACTTTAGGTTGATGTTATCCGAAAACAACCCATCTTGACATGTCACCAAAAAATATGACATCAGATGTTTAAATTTTAAATTTTATTTTTTTATTTTAAAAAAATTGAAATTTAGAAATTTAAAAATTTAAAAAAAAATTGAAAAAGTAAAAAAAAAAAAAAAAGAAATCGGGGAGAGAGGAGAAAAGAGGAAAGATGCAGAAGGGAAGGGGAAAACGAAAAGGACGAGTGTGATATACCTATCCAAAGGTCAGGGTAGCGTCTAACCGTTACGCCTGACCTGGGCCTTGAACATATATATATATATATATATATTTGGGTTAAATAAATTTAATTTAAATTATTATTTAAGAATAATATTTTTATTTAAATTTAATTATAAAAATTATATAAATATTAATATAAATATTGTTATTAAATTTTTTATTAATTTGTGAATGATACTTTGAGCTTTTGGGTTGCTAGTCTAGTCAAGCACAATTTGAACTTCGGTAATAAATATAAAAAAGTTCTGAACCATGGCTTTGCTTATGAATATCTCTAGTGAAGGGTAGGCTAGTAGCGAATTTGCTTAGCTTAAAGCAATTAAGGTCGATTTGTTTCTAGGATGACTACTGGTCTTTTACCTTGCAATTTTACCTCTTCTGTCCTTGCCCTATTCTTTTTTTTTTGAAAATTTTCTTTTATTTTTTATTTCCAAAATTTTTATTTTTAATTTGAAAAATTAAAAATTTTAAGAAAAATATTTTTATATTTTTCAAAAAATAAAAATTTTAACATAAATAGATTTTTAATTTTTAATTTTTTTAATTCTAAAAATATGTTATTGTTTTTAACTAAAAATGAATTTTTAAAAAAATTATGAAGTAAATATGTGGCATTATTTATTGGTTATTTTGGATATCATCATTTTAACTAATGGGTTCAGTAAATGGAGTAATATATTGAACGGAGCTGAAGCTTAAGTGTTTGATTGAAATTTTTTTATTTTTTAAATATCAAATTGAAAAAAGATATATAGTACAAGAGATAAATTGCAGATTAGCTCCTTATGTTTTGTGTTTCTTGCATTCTTTTATTTGATCAGTGTAAAGGATTCTTTTTGAGCGGATAAGACAACATTGTAAACCAATAAAACAAGATGAGATAGAGAGATGGCAAAAAGGAAGATTGGAGCAAACCTTGGAAGATAGGTGTGGTGGCAAGTGGTAATGATGAAGGTTATAATTGAATAATTGTGGTGAAGGTTACGATGATTGTAGGTTTTATAGGCAAAGATTGCAAAGAATTCTTAAAAAGTCCAAAAGTAAATCAGACTACAAAAAGATCCCAATTAAAGCCTTGGGACCTTTATTTATATCCTTCTTAGGAAGTTATAAAAGCGATTAACAGGAGAGAGAGAGGTTACAAAAGTAATGGGTCTATGAAAGCCATTTGGCAGTTATGCCCTTACAAATGTTTCAATAACAAGTGGTGCCTAGTAGTTACATGACAATCATGCTTAAGCGTGCATTGCCTATTTAATAGGAAAGGGAAGCACTTAAGTTCTAAAGAAGACTTCTTAACAGTCTCCATATCTGAACCTCCAAGCCATACTCTTTAAGACATCCTAAATGTGAAGTAAACCTAACAATCCTACCAACCTTCCAGGGCTAGCTCCATAGTTTTTATTTAGCGGATCTTGCTTTGCCAAGTACCATTACTGCCAAGAAGCATTGTTGCCAATGAGTGCTATCCAAAGTAGTGTTACTGCCAAAAGCACCTCTACCAAAGAGTACTGTGTCAAATAGCACTATTGTCAAAAGTATCTCTACCAAAGTATCTTTGCTAAAAGGTGTTGTGCCAAGTAATGCTATTGCTAAGAAGCATGGCTGCCAAAGAGTGTTGTGCAAGTAACACTACTATAAAAAAAATCTCTGCCAAAGAGTGCACTATCTATGAATATTATGCTTGTATTGTATGCTACTAATCGACAATAGGCATCTACATTTTGCCTCTTGCATGAGAATTTTTTTTATTACAAAAAAGAAATTCTCATGCATTAAAATAATAAAAATAATAATTGTAATATGAAAGGATTATAAAATTAAACTCACAATATTGATATGAAATTAAAAATAATAATAATGATAATCTTGAATAACACATAACTATAATTTAAAAAATATAATACCTTGTAAGATGCATTCCACGAAATAAAAAACTCATTTCATGGGAGAGGGTTAGAGTTTGTACGCATGTTGAAATAATATAAATTAGTAAGTTGCCATTGCTAAGTTCAAATAATATGAAATAATATTAAGTTTCACTTTCGATTGAGGCTATGCATTTATGTTTTCCTAAGCCATTGTATAGACTAATATAAATTTCCTTTTATAAAGGCATAAAGCCAATGCATCATTAAAAAAATTTTTTGAGCCGATACAAAAATGTAAATAAATTTCGATGTAAAAAATAAATCAAATTTCAAGACTTGCTTACTTGTTACACTTAAAAAAAATCGTGTACATAACTAAGTCTTGAGAGGACATTTGCAGAAGGAGAAAAATTTTGACCAATTACAAATTGCTACGTCTAAGTTGACATTTTTTTAACTACAAAATTATCAATTAAATTCTACATCACCATGTGTAATCGATGACATCATATGTGATGACATCATAAATAGATATTTATCTTTAATCAAATTAAAATTAATTTAAAGATAAATAAAAGAGTCTTACCTCTAATTAAATTAAATTAATTATGAAATAAATAAAGAATTTTATCTTTAATTAAATTAAATTAAATTAATTAAAAGATAATTCTATTCAAGAAGTTATATTCCTTATGAACTCTTTTCTAACTAGCTCATGCGCACTATAAAAAAGAGTCTCCACCAAAGCAATTCAATATAATTCACAAGCCTAAAGAGAAGAAAAAGACTTTGAAGATTTAAGTTCTCTCAAAATCTCAAGAAGTTTTCTCTCAAAAACATGAAGAACATGAAGAACGTTGCTCTCACTCTTCAAAAAGTTACTCTTCGATCCTTTTCCAATAATAGAAAGAAGATAAATTTCGTTTGTCAAGATCAAGTCTAAAAGACTCTTGAAGCACACCTTATTGATTCAAGATCAAGTCTAGAAGACCTTTGAATTAAAGTTTTTATTGAAAAAAAAAGAATCAAAAGACTTCTTTATTGTAAAGAATATCTAGAGATTATAACTTAAGTTTGATAAATAAAGTTGATTTATTTGTCTCCAAATTTTTTTATATTGTTTTTACGAAATTTGTGTGTACACTTACCTTGAGATCAATGAGCCAAAATCAACTGAGTGTTGGGATATCAATTCAACATTCACATGATCACTCTTGGGATCGGATAGCAACTCCTAATCCTCCGCATTTACTTGTAGCTTCTTAAGTAGGGATTACTTTGTTTTCTAAAGCAATGTTGTTTGATGTCTTGATGAGAAACTAGAACTAGGATTTTGTCTTTTGGTGAAATTTATTTAGAGCCATATCTTTTTTTGTATTGAATTTAATAGAGCTGGGAAGATTTTGTTTTCATCTTGAGGTTTTGTTATTCAAGTATTTTTAAGTAAATTATGATTCCCTTTTGCTGAACTTGCTAGCTTTGCCAGTAGTTCTTTGTTTGGTTAGTTAACAAATCTTCTGGTTTAGACAAAAAAAAAAATCTCTTCATGATTCTAATTGGTTAATGCCTATATAGTTTAATGGTTAAAATCTTTATTTATTTATTTATTAATTTTGAATCTTGGGACTAAAGGAGTATTTCTAAAAAAGTCAAGATTTTTTTATCTTATTTTGTTTTTGTAGTAAGAGCAAAAACATCTTTTAATTTGATATTTTTTCTTAAAAAATAAAAAAGAGAGTCATTTCTATCTTTTGACAGAATTAGATGAGAGTTAGGTGTGGGAAATGATGAAACAGAAGTCAGTGGAAGAGAAGGAGATGGTGTTTTAGCCTCCTCATTTCTTTTGCTTTGAAATTTGTGGTAACTTCAAAAATCTTTATTTTTTTCTCCTCCCTTTGCATCTTTTGATCCTTTTAAAAAAAAGTTAAACTTTTCCATTATAAAAAAAGGGATGAAAATACAAATAAAGGAAAAGTTTGGTTTGGGGGGCAAGAGGGTCCAAAGGGATTGAAAAAGAAAAAAGAAAAGCTCATTTTGAGGGGAAAAAAAAGAATTGAATAGTAGACAGATATGCAAAAAAAAAAAAAAAAGAAGAAAAAGAAGGAACAGAGGGAAGGAAATGAGAGCTTAGGCCTACTCTGGCCAAACTCTGTTACTAGTCTATTATTATTGATTTATTTATCTTTCTTAGATGACAAACATTTTTTATTTGGCTGACTTTTAATTTCAACTAACCCTCTTTTTAATTAGCATAAATGTAATGATGGTGTACATATATGAAGAAGGACAGTATAAAATAATTATGTAACATTAATATATATTTTTTATTTAAATCTTGGCAAATTATATTTTTATAAAAATCAATTATTTATTATAAATTAAATGTGATAATTAAAATAATAAACAATTATTTTAATAATTCTTTAATGTGATATGTAATAAATAATTATTTTTTAAAAAATTTTGATTAAATAATATGATTTGAATAAAAAAATATGCTAATGTGATATAACTAGTTTATATAATTTTATATATATATTTATTTATATATTATTGATGATGATATCATTTCATTAAAAATATTTAAAAAATAAATATTTTCTGCTTATATACTCATGCCATTTAAAAAAAATAGATAATTAATTTATGCTTTCATTAAGACTCAACCCATTTAAAAAAAATAGATGCTTAGACCATTTAACGCATTTAATATTTATGGACGAAACGTTTTAAAATTTTGATGAATCTTTTAACACAAGTAACTTAACCCTTTAAAGATTCTATTTGTGTCAAATCATTAATTTTTTTATCTAAGTTGCATTCATTGTTAATTGCAAATTACTGCTTTTTATTAAAATAATATTAAAAATTTTTATTTACATTTTAGATCATTTTGAGATTATTTATCGAAATAGATTAATTTTCAAAATCTATTGAAAATCGACATTTGAAATGTCAATTTCTCGATACAAAAAAAATTGTGAAATATAATTAAAAAATCTCCTAATCAAATAGTAATTTTCTCAATATGTAGGTAAAAAATTGACATTTGATTAGACGATTTTCTACTTATATTAGGAAATAGCCATTTGATCATGCAATTTCTCAACATTATTTTAAATTTTTTATTTTCTTAATAATAAAAGTCACGTACCTGTGATCCTTATAATTGAGGGTCATAGGAAGTATAGAGAGAGCTCTTTATAAAAGGAGGTCTCTCAATTCTATTCTCTTCGTAAGAAAATAGTTTTACGAAGGGAATATAATTAAGTTAAAGTGTTATTGAAGGTTAAGTAATAGAGTGAAATAGCTTTTTGAAAAGCATGATTTAATTTTATTCGTAAAAATAATTTTCGATATGATTATTTAATTTTTTTTAAAAGTATGTTTTATTTTTATCTATAAAAGTTCATTCATCTTTTTGATTGTATTAGTATTTGTTAAAGTTCATTTGAAAGGTATGATTTTTATATTTGATTTTTGGGATAATTAATTTTAAAATCACATAATTTAGTTTGATTCTATTAGTATTTTTGGTTGAAATATTAGGGTGTTATCAATTTTTATTATTATATATCAATTTCTCAACACGGTAACAAAATTCATGAAATACAAAAAAATTCAGTTGGAAAATCACCATTTAATTGGGCGGTTTCCCAACCGCATTTTACAATTTTTTTTTTTTGTATTGAGAAATCGACATTTCAAATTTTGATTTCTGAATATAAGTTAAAAATTAACATATTTCGATAAATAATCTCAAAACAGCCTAAAGCTATAAATAAAAAAAATTATAATAAAAAATCCTCAAATTACATCATCTTTAATTGTTGGTCAAAAAATATTTTATTTATACAAATTGAAAAATGATAGTTGAAAATTATTTTTGGAGATTCTTCTAGAGAGTAGATATTTTCTAAAATTAGTCAAATTAATTATTTTTCATTAAATTACAAAAATAACACATTTATATACAATTTTTTTTTTTTTTTGTAAATACCTTAACCACTAATAAGCACTAATTAATATTCATCATCCAAAGGTTACTAAAAAGATTAAAAGATAATCCCTTTTTGCTTGTTAACCATAATTTGTCTTTTATAAGAATTATTCTGAAAATAAAAATTTTAAATTCATCATATATTATAAATATCAAAGAATGCGCATCTTAAGAAAAAATAGGTCCAAATAAAACATAAAAATATTATTTATTAAAATTTTAAAATATATTTAATGTTAATATTATGTTCAAATTTGATTCTAATCTATTTGGTCCGACCTATAAATAGGTCTATTTTTAAACTTTAATCTCTTTTTTTTATTTCGTATATACATAATTGTAAATATTTAAAAATATTTTCTAACAACTCTAAGTGAAGTTTTTTTAAATATATATTTTATAAAATTAAATTAATTAAAATATTTATAATAATTAAGCTCAATATTAAAAATATTTTTTATCAAATTAACTGACTAATTTATTGGAAGAGTGGAAAATAAATAATATTTTCCCAACGCATAAAAAATTAAAGTTTGTGATTGGTACTGATATGATTAAATTTAAATCTCCCATAAAAATAATAATAAATAATAAACAATTCCACATCTCGCTTTTCTTGTGAACCAGGTTTATGGTTAAGTTTTAAAGATACGACAAACCTTCAACTTTCTAACCCATAAGCCAACCCAAATCCAAAGATCCCAAACTTCTTTCACCCCCAAAGGCTCCGATTCCGAGGACCAGAACACCAGTCCCCAGCTGGGTTCGAGTCTATGTTTGATTTCCGATATCAGGGTCTTCGACAGCGAAGGTGAGGAACAGCCAGAAGAGATCCGATCGGGGTTTCGGATGAGCTACGTGAAGGAGAAAATTCCGTGGTGGATAAGCTTCAACTAGTTAACACGCAGTTCAATCGAGATTTTGAAGAAGCCCAAGTTGTTGATTTGGCTTCGAAAGTGCCCAACCGCCAGAACAATTCAATTCGGGTCGAAATCAGGTCAGATATTCTAGCGTCTTCGTTCCTTCACCTGTTGAACATAAGAATGGAAATTTTCTATTTGGGGACTGTTGAATTTTTCGATTATATTGATCTCAATTATTCAGATTATCTATCTAATGTTGATCTAATAGACTACGACGATTTATTTAGTGATTTTGGAGAAAACGAGTTTGTGGTCATAGGAAGTGTTCCGAACGCAAATAGTGTGGTGGAAGGGCTTGTGGAGGTTAAGATTGGAAAAGAAAATAAAGGGCTTTGTTGCGTAGTTTGTATTGAGGAGTTTGAAGAAGGGGAGACAGTGAAAGGGTTGCCTTGCTTGCATAATTATCATGGGAATTGCATTATCCCATGGTTGAGAATAAGGAATACTTTTCCTGTTTGTCGGTATGAATTGCCTGCGGATGATGAATGAGAAGTGGCGGAGCAAGGGTGGTTCAGTTGCTGCTGGTGGTGGTGAAAGTGGAGGTGGAGGTGGCAGCGGTGACATAAATATAATATATCTGTTGTCGGTATGTGGTGCCTGCGGATAATGATTGAAGGAGTCAGGGTGGTTCAGTTGCTTGCTGGTGCCTGGTGGTCGAGGTCGAGGTGGAGGTGGCAGCGGTTAAATATGAATAACTTTTGAGGAACGGGAGGAGTCAGGGTGATTCAGTCGCTGGTGGTGGCAACGGTTAGATAAGTATAATTTTGTGTTTTAGATGTTTGGTTTGATTAAGCTTAATTGCTATGGTAGTTCTAATTATGCTCAGTCATCTCTTTTTATTTTTTTCATTATGGAAAGTGGTCTGAAATTATGCTATTACTACATTTCCATAGGTATATAGATAGGGTTTCTGTAAGAAGTTTTATTCTGCTTTTCTCTGCGGATTATGTATTACCAGTAATTGAATTTCCTCTTCGAAATGTGCAAAAACATAAGATTTTAGTCTAGATTTTGAGAGGACATACTTCTAAATCAAAGTGGCGGATTTCGCTATGGATGCGGTTGCAAAGCATTGGTTCTGGGTGTTACGAACATTACATAATGCATTTTAGACATGAATTTTTACAAAAATCATATTTTTTTAATTTATTTATATGTTATCATATTCTATTATTTTAATATTCATAATTTTATTTGATTTATAAAAGCAAAAACTCTTAATTTCTAAATACTATAACATTGTTGAACTTATATTATTTTTATGATACCAAATTCCTCTTATAATTTTATTTAAGGAATTTACTTGAGAATTTCAGGTTGAGAATTTGCTCAAGCATTCGGATGTATTTCAATATTTTCAATTTTCCTATTGAGCATTCGAATACCTTGATGAGGCCATTCAAATACCTTGATGCAAATTTTCAAATAGATTGCTCTTTGTACTTTAGGACTTCAAATGCCTTACTTGAGCATATCCCTAAAAAAGCTAAAAGTTATTTCATTCCACACATTATCATGTTTTTAATCACATGACTAGTAATTAAAGTTAAAATAGTCGGGTATTATTTCGGTTGATGCATCGCATTTAATATGGTATTAATATATATATATATATCGGTAATTAGATGTAATAATATTAGATATGATTATATAAAAATGACATACATAAATTAATTAAAACACACCAAAACATAAATATGTCTCAAAAACTATATTATATAAATTATTTACGTCAAAATTAATATGAAATATAAAATATCTTAAATATGATTATGAAACAACAAACTATATAAATATAAAATATAAGAATTATTATATCTTCAACATATCGTTTTGAATTTCACTATATTATTTTAATTCTATATACTTATATTCTAACTTCTCTTGCTGTAAATTTTTTTCCACATTGCATGCATGGATCTTCCATTTTTCTTGTTTGCGAATTACTCCACCTGGGCCCATTTGTTTCAAAGGTGAATTTATTGTTGTTGTCAGAGAAGAGGAAGCTCTATCTTTGTTGCACTCTCGTGATCCTGCTGCTGTCGTATATGGCCCAAGGAAGACAAATTTAGCGATCCTTTCCCTTTGTCTGGGGTTGCCCAGCATCATCCCACCCACCTCAATAACTGAACTTGATCCAAGTAACAAATTTAGTACTGCAAATTCTAAAATCATTACCCTTTTTCTTTTTCTTTAGCTCTCCAATATCACTCCAAGAGGGGAAAAAAGGTGAGAATATATATATATATATATATTACTATAATCGGTTTATACAATCACTTTTAAAACATAATATTTAATAAATTTAGAATTCAAATTTTAATATCTATAAATTTTCACTGTCTTTGAACTACGATATCCTTTGTATCATAAAAAAGAAAAGAGTGGGCGAAGGATCTAACACTCCAAGTTTAATTTTCATAAGTTTTCTTTTGTGATTAGAAGCTCCTCAACTTGTAAGTTGTAACAATATCTTCAAATGTTCAATATGTATTTAAGTAATAATAATTATTGTACTACAATTAATCTATCACAATTTAAGATTGTGTAGAATCTATCAAAATACTATATAGAATTCACACTTTCACGGGTAAGTAAATTTATAATAGCTATCATTATAATTTAAGTTAAAGCCTTTTTTTTCTTTTGTAATAATTTCTTCCTTATATTTATTTACCTAATATTCTATATTTATTATGGTTGAATTGATTTGTAAAACACAATAGATTGGTTTTTCTTCTATCCAAAAAAATAATAATAATAAATAAAAAGAAAAGTAGAAAAGTTAGATTAACCTAACCTGCAGTTAAATTCAATTTTTGTAATTTTATAAAGAAAAATATTAACCAACAGCTGTTGGTGCTTGTTAAGCTGATAGTTATAAAAATCAGTTTAATTATTACATTATTTGATTTTTCAATTCAATAAAAGTAATATAGTAAATGTAAAAAAGATTTCTTAAAATAATAATAAAATAATTTTTAATTGGTACTTATAATCATCTGTTAATCGATCTATAAAGGGGAATGTTTATCCAAAAAAAAAGTATGAAAAATGAGAATATTAAGTGCAAAAAAAATCAAAATATTCTTATCTATGAAAAATAAACAAAAATAAAAAGAATATGAAAATAAAAAAATAAATAAATAGATGACCCATGGGGTCCTCCCTTGGACAAGCCTTTGTGTGTGTGTGTGTGTGTGTATATATATATATATATATATATATACACACTATTTTTATTAAATAATTGCAAATGAAATATTTTTCTGTAACTTGATTAGAGCTGTCACACTCGCTTAAATCTTATTGTTAGTGGATTCGCCTCCTTCCCAGTCTTCCTATTTTTAGATTTAGACGTTTTGTTTTAAACAAACTTTGTGGTTACGAATACGCCCAGTCAGATCAAAATGAACTGAATCAGGATTTTGTTATTTGATTTTTTTTTATTTATATGTGTATTCATATTTGATATTTATTAAAATTTAAGTATATAAAAAATTAAATATATTCATATTAAATATATATTCATGTTTAATGTTTTTAGATAATATAAGTATCAAATACTAAATAATTAAGAGCCAATATTATTTTATTGATGTTTTACATGATATAACTATCTTAATGTAATCAGCCACCTTTCCCACCCTCTCCCACTCACCAAATGCGCATGGTAATTCAACTTTTAGGTTTTGATGATACTTTTCTTTGTGAAATACGTAATTAATCAAGGAATTGAAGAAAGTTAAACATGTGGATTTTGTAGTTAGCTAGTGACGTGTTGCAGCAGTTGTTATTTTATAATAGATATGTACTGCATTTAGGTGTTTTTGCTTGGTGGTTCATAGTGATTAAGTTCATCATATTGAATTATGTATATATATATATATATATGAGTTTAATTTACAGGTTGCGAATATTAAACACCTTTTCTACAAAATAAAAGATTATAGTATCATAAATTATTTTAAAAATCATTAAATTTTTTATAATTATAATTATTATGTTTTATAATAAATTATATAAAATAAAAATAAATTATCAAAATAAACATAATTATCACAACAATATTTGTTATATTCACAATTATAATAGATGAAATTGTAATAATAATTTAAATGATCGTCTCACCTAACAGAGCATTGGATTTAAACCTCTCCAAGAAAATTATTTTTAGATGTTTATTCATGTCCAATTCTGAATCATCCGACAAGATAAGCAATCATTACACCAAGATGAAATAGTCGTTAACACCAAGATGAACAATCATTTTGTCTGCTAACTCAGATTGTAACACCCCATATATATGTATTCAGAAAGCAACCACTGGAAGTGGTCGATAGACTATCGGTTTTTAGGTAATTGACGTTGAAAACTTTTGTGTTGATCAATTTGTTTAAAATGGTCAAGTATCAAACCAATATGCATTCTTGTTTAAGATTGAAATGTCAAATTTCCTCTAATTTGCTTTCCTATTCTCGAAATATTTTATTAATAGAGCAGAGAAAGCGTAGAAGGAGCACTGCTCTCAAACAGCGTTGGACCTCTATATCTAGATCACATTGGTCTGCCCTCTTAGACATGGATTTTCATCCTTTCTAAAATATATTGAAAATATCTTCTACATTACCATGTTCCTTGAAAAGTATTTCAATTCCATTACCTCCAACAATCTGACATCCATATAATCAATCAAGTTGGCAAATATAGTAAGATCGAAAACAATTTTTGTTGATATTCTTTAATTTTTTGGATGATCACTTTGTATATTTGTCCGGAAGAAGGCAGGAATTCCTGCTACTTATGCAAATCTGTACAGAAAAAAAGTAAATCAAACTCCTATCTGTGTCTATGTCTGTGCAAAGTCCCCATGCATCAATAATTGTTCTATTTACATGATTATTCATAATGTTCTCAACTTCCAACCTATCACCTACATTGTGAATAACATGGTTGTAAATGAGTAATTCCAATCTTCCTTCTTCCCCATGAAGTTTTCTGTTCTGCTCCTGCTAGACATAATAAATGTAAGCATTCCAAGCAATTCCTAAGATCATAGACACCAATGATTTACTTTTAATCTTTATTGCAGCCCATCGGAACTCCTACTGCCACGATTGCACTTCTCTACTCTCACCACAAGCAGAAAGTACTCTACTCCACAATTGCCCTGAACATGTATAGGTGAAGAAAAAGTGATTCCTAGTTTCATCTTCACAATTACAAAGCAAGCAGGTTGCAGAAGCACCAATACCCTAGGATCAAATTTTGTCCTTAGTAGCTAGCCTATCAAGTATTGCCAACCAGGAGATAATTGAGTAGCATGTAATATGGAAATGGCGCCAAACCAATTTGTGCCAACTAACCTTCTACCTCTATTGTCTTATTCCATTTCGAACCATAGCAGTCTTGTCCTTGGCCCCAACCTCCTTGTTACTGGATGAATTTGCCCGCAATAAGCCTCAACTTAAGTAACTTTTTGAAACTCTGGCTAAACTGTTGTACAAAGGGCAACTCAACAATATTCCTACCCTTCAACACATAACAACTAAACCATGCTACCCATAAAGATCGTATTTGCCATGGGTTCCTCAATATACAAGCTTGATTCCAAGGAGGAAACTCTTTAATTCCCTATCCTCCTTCAGATTTGGGGTAACACATCTCTTTCCATGGCAAAATGACACTCCTACACCAAAAATACTAAATATTGCAGATTGCAAGAGTTGGAGACGACTCGTAAAAGAAGGATGATTCGTAGCCCATTCTTGTACCCTCTGAGTGATTCTTTCTACCAAAGGGGCACCGTCATCGTCGTTTAGCCTTTTCGCTACCAAAGGCACCCCAAGATAACGAACTAGAAGGGTTAATGTTTTCCAATTCACCATTGCTTATTCCAATGCTAAATATTTCACTCTTAGCACAATTGATCTTTAGTCCAGAAAATTCATAAAAGACCTCCATAATGTTTTGTTAAAGCTTCCATTGAGTCAACACTACTTCTAGTGAAGATAAGCAAATTATCAACAAAATATAGGTGTGTTAAGTTGATTTTCTTACATATTGGGTGAAATTGGAACTCCTCATAATCCATAACATTGTTGATCTGCATGGCAATAATGAACAGATAGGGGGAGATTGGGTCCCCTTGCCTGACTACCTTGGCCGAATGAAAGTAACCAGCAAGCTCTCCATTAGTTGCAACTAAGTATCTAGGTGTAGTAAGGCATGATCTAACCCATCCAATGAAGACTTAGGGAAACCAACACTTTTGAACAATATTATTTAAGAAAAGAGTATTTTAGAACAATTCATAGAAATCTAAAGCAACTTTTTCTATTAGACAAATAAAAGCGTAGGAAGTCTTAGGTCGATAAATAATCAGATTACAAAAGTTTATAATTAAATTATAAAGATAGCAGTGAAAATAGAAGAATCAAATAATACCAAAACTCCTTAAATCGGATTGTCTTACAGGGTTTTTGATTAATCTTTAAACTCAAGAATTTAAAGAAACATTCAAGATTCATTATATCTCAGCTTAGAAATGTTTAGGATTAATTGCATAAACACCAAAACTTGCACACCAAGCTCAATTGTCATAAACCAAGCTGTCTAAATGCCCAACCTATAACGATTATCTACATGGTGATCCAGAATACCTTCAAAAGGGAGAAACTTTGTTTTTTGGGAGCCATGTTACGAGCTTAAATTTCACAAATCTTCCCTTTGCCTTAAAAATCCCTTGACTCGTAATAACAAATACCAAAGACAATTGATTTTTTCCTTAATCCTAAATGAATTGTGCAATCCTTTTTAGGGAAGTTGAAGGAAAATGAAAGCCGCCTTTTGGAAAGAGTTCTTGCCAAAATTTCTAAGTGTAATTTATCCCTAAATGACGAAAAACAAACTTTTATAAACCTAGGGCAAATGTTGCCAACTTTTTGCCTTTGTACAATTTAGTCCTTGGCCTACTTGAGCTAGTACAAATTGGCCAATGTAGCTTTTACTTGTATTAAGTATATAAGCTCAATCTCATTTTTATTTCTACTAATCACTCCTATGTATGTGACCCATTAGGCCTCTATGAAGTTGACAATAAATATAAATAACCCAATTAAGAATATTTATATTTATAGACCATGATAGGCGTCTAGCAATGCATCATGGCTACCCAACATGCAAGGAGTATCAATATGGTTTTTATAAGCCTTTTAGTGTAAATATCTTAATGTAATTAAATCCTTTCATCATATATCCTGAAAATAGCAAGAGTTTGATTCAGTATCTACTCTTAACCCTTTCCATATTAGTATGCAACCCTTATGTGTTAACTTCATATCAGTATTGCCTTGGCCAAGGACTTTGAGTTAACAAGGACAAGGTACATGTGAGATATGTCCCTCCAAATCACTTAGGGTGATGAATCCTCTTTGAACAACTCATCCACCCTCAATATGCTTCGTGCCATACCTCGAGCCACCTTATGATATGCATCCATCTATTATGGACTTATTCATGATTATCTCTAAGTATGAGATTCCACATACAATATGATCAGTGTCGCAAGTCTAAGAATAACTTACATTACTGAGATATAAGAGTATTTCCATATATACTTAAGTAAAATACCAAATAGAACTTTCATAACGGGTCATGCTTAGTAAACTTGTTCTACTTAACAAGCACCCGTATGCTATCCTTAAGTATCCAATACTTATGAGATTAGTTAGTATGCATTAAATGTATGGAGGCTTAACATATGCCAGTCTTTATGCATTGTCAATGCCCATTCCTAACAATAATATGACTATGAACACTTTTAGAAATACAACTTTGATGTATAAGGATCCTATAATTATAACTCATTAAAATTCCTTTACAAGGACAATGTGGTTCATGGGCTTTATCTTCACAAAATATACTTAACAATTATCAAATAACTTATTGATAAAGAAGTACCTCTTTAACATTAATAAAATATAATATTTATTTACATGAAATTACTAAATACTAATGCCATATAGGCTACAATGATTGGCTTGCAAGGCTTATACTAACAAACAAAAATCTAAAGCACCTCTAAAAAACTTCATATTTGAACCCCCAAAGAAATGATCCAATTGATCAAGATGCACAATGAATATTATACATACGATTTTGCACTTCTCAATAAATCTAATTTGTTTCATTATTCTTCTTTAAGAAATGAAGAACTTGTTATTTTTAACTTTAGGTTGAAGAATTTCCATATAATTCTAGTAATAAAATAAAAATTTATCTTTTCTATTAACTGATACGTATCAAATTCTATTTGCCTCACAATTGGGAACTAATGATTGATTATATTTACGAAAGTTTCCATATTATTAACAATATTTAAGTTTTGTATGATGTTCTTGTTAGTGTATGTCTTAAAATCAACAGGATTGGCTATGTGATGCATGCCATATTAAACATTACTATTATTCATTAAGACATTATTTATCTACAAGTTTGTTTATGAGATTATTTCATAATAACGTTCACGAAATAATTATATTTTACTAGGAAATTACAATAAGTTGTAATTATGATATTATCATGGCATCAAAACATTATTCATAAATTGTTTATAGTCAACGTTTTGTCAAAATAAGACATTGAAAAAATTGTTAAAACCAACAAATGATTATACTCTTATTATGAAGTAAGCAACCGATCTAATAAGTTAAAGCTTCAAAAAACTTGAGCTAGCATATATGTACTTGTTACCATAATAAGTTCACTGAACATGATACAATATGAGAATGTCATTTGATATATCATTTAATGTCTATGGCAATTTCTTGTGTAGTAATTTTATTAATGATCATTTGACTTAAGATTACTAATAATCTTACATGGAAAAATGTTATATTTTGACAAGGCTATATTAGCTAAAAAATTGTTAATGGTGATTCTACTTTAATTATAGTTCAAACAATGAAAGCCCGGGTCAGGTATTATTTGATATAACATATGAAGAGGCGTAAATAATTAAATAGGATTCATCACATTGGATGATCAAAAGAATGTCTCATTAGTCTCAATAAAAATTAACACATAAACCTTCTATTAAAATGGAATAAGGTTTTAAAATGGATCTAAAACTTATTCAAAAAGTTTATCTTAATTTAGATTTGCTATTATTAGACAAAATTGAGTAGATATGAATCCATACTCAATGTCAAACCAAGATATTAAGTTATAAAGTTATAATAATTATATTGAAAAAGCAAGCATAGATATTGTCAAATCATGTTGACTTTTTTTAACAATTAGAGGTCAAGACTCCTTGCTAAATGACAATTGTAGGTGTCCTATTTTATTCAAGCCAACATTCAAGGTATTAAAGTCATTGTTCGAGGCACTGTTGAGGTCACTCAAGAAGCGTGTATCAATTTTCCACTATCCCCGATCGAGATAAAGAGTTCAAAGAGTCAAAGCTAAGGAAAATCCATATTTTTGTATGTATATCTTGATAACTGGATGAGAGGTATCGATACAAGGCTCTATGTCATTCAAATTCCAAAATCTTGCTAGTTATATTGATACCAAAAGGCATGGTGTTGATACTTGAAGAGTGGTATCGATATAACCACGGGTATTTGTATTCGTTACAGAGTCATGCCATAGCTAAAAGAGTAATTTTTGGCCAAGAAGTATCAATACAAGAATGCATGTATCGATACAACAAGCTTGGTATCAATACAGGCTTACTGGTATTGATACACCATGCCTTGTATCAATACCAGATTCAAAGTATCGATACATTATGGGTTTTTTTGCTCAACATATCGATGCATAAGGCCACTTTTGGCCTAATTCGAGATATTTTCTCCCTTTGTACCATGACTTTAAAACTCGAACTTGGTTATGACATTGGCCTAAAAAATCATCCAGTGTTAAACATAAATTCATACAAATCATGTGGATTTAATTTTTGGCTTTAATATTAGATCAACATATTTTGGAAAGTTCATTAAACTTGGTATAAGGGCATTTTGTGAGAAAATCTAGTTAGACGAAGGATAAATTTAAGATTGCTCATTTGATCAGCTAATGCATGGTTTTTTTTGCTTGCAAGAATCAAGATTAACCAATCAAATGTTAAAAAGTTTCACATTGGTATAATGAGTCATTATATTGTACATGCCAAAAGTCCAATGTGCACTTGTGCTAGGTCATTCTAAGTGGCTGAAATCCATCTATATATAAGCCAACTTTCTCGTTCACAAACAAAAGGTTACAAACACAATTACATTGGCTATCAAAGACTTTTGAGCTCTCCCAAATACTCTATTCCCATAGCTTTCTTTCCACATTTCCAAAACCTTCTGTTTCCTTCATCTTTACCGTCAAAACCATCTTCCATAGACACCATAAGCAAATGCTCATTCTTTTCATTCCTTCTTTGCTATTCCATAGCAAAAAGAGGGAACAAAGTGAGCTCTACATTGGTTGGCTACTACTCTTGTAGGGACCTAGGAGTAAAGGTATTCATTGGGGTATATTTCCCATTTTTTCTTCATTTTATTTTTTGTTTTTCTTTATCATCATCTCCTTAGTGAACTTCCATGTTTCATGATTCTATTAAGGCTTCTATACATTATTGTGACTTTGTTTATGGTAGTCTTAGAATTTTAATAACTTTCTTAGTGCCTTGATGTTGTTTAAATGAACCAAAATGCCAAATCTGATTTGGACATTAAAACAGCTCTGCATTTTTGCCATGTTTTTCTTCATCTCAACATGCTTATTTCATGTATAGATATTTATTCTAGGATGTTTTAATCTTTACCATGCCATTGAATGTTTACAATGATTCCTTTGTTGAAATGTATAGATAACTTGCTGTTTTTTAATGCTTGCTCATGTTTGATGTCTTTGCTTAGTTTAGTTCATCATATGTTTGTTGAAATGCCTCTATGATGCTTGCAAAAATCTATTTTCTAAGAAAAACCTCAAGTTAAGTCCATACTAACTTCAATCAATGTGGATTAAAGGGATTTAAAGTTTTCAATATATTAGTTCTCTAATATTAGAGACATATCAAGCATTAATGTTTGGAATCATGGCCTCTTTAGGCCAAACAAATTTTGTTTTTAACCTTACCAGAACTGAAAGTATTTTTAAATGTTTTATTAAAGTCTTGTTTCCAGCCTTTTGTCATGACTAATGGTATGGATAGTAGGCATTTCGGTGGCCTACTTTCTAGGAGGTAGAATAGTCCATTACTCCACTGCCATGGACCTTAGTAATTAGACATTCATATGTCCAATACTTAGACGCACGACCCTAAAAGCATCAAACTCAAGAAACCCTTGTTTTGGCACTAAGAGCATGCGATCCTAATTTAAAAAATTATTTTCAAACTTTAAATTATTTTTCTAGATTTTTTTTGGACATTTTTCCTTGAAAGAGCTTTAAATTATCTTTGCAACGATAACCTTGTTTGCCCCCAAATCATTCTAGGTACGGAAGTTATGAGCTTTTAAACCTTTACTATCTGAAACCCCTAGAATCAATAATTCATTTTTTGTTTAGGCAATTATGACCCATTAGAAGATTTTCTTGATTTTTTTAAATATTTTTCCTAAAAATTTCATAAAATTCCTTTCTCAAAAAGGTATCATTTGCAATTTAATGATCTTCAACGAATCCAGTGCGATTTTTAAAAACTCACTACTCCTTTTTCCCATCACTTTTTGTCAATAATAGCTCAGACCCTTTTCCTATCATGGCCTCTTTAAGCAAAAAATTTTGTTTTCAACCCTACCAAAACTAAAAATATTTTCAAATGTTCTATTAAAGTCTTTTTTTGAGCCCATTCCCATGACTAATGGCATGGATAGTAGGAGGTTAGGTGGCCTAATCTTTGGGAGTTGGATTGGTCTATTACTTTACTATCATGGGCATTAGTAATTGGACATTTGTATGCCTATCAAGTGATCAAAAAGCATCAAACTTAAGGAAACCCTTGTTTTGGCATTGATAGCACTATGATCTCTAATTGAAAAATTATTTTGAACTTAAAGCTATTTTTCTAGATTCTTTAGACATTGTTTCTTAGAAGAGCTTTGAATTACCTTTCCAACGATAACCTTATTTGCCTTCGAATCATTCCAACTATGGAAGTTAAGATTTTTTAAACCATTACTGTCTGAAACCCCTAAAATTAGTAATTTATTTTCTATTTGGACAATTATGACCAATCACAAGATTTTTTTTGAATTTTTCAAATATTTTTCCTGAAAGTTCATAAATTTTTTTTTCAAAAAAGTATTGTTTGCAATTTAATAATTCTAAACAAGTCTGGTGCGTTTTTTGAAACTCACTATTCCCTTTTCCTATCATTTAATGTCAACACCAACTCAGACCCTTTTCCCATTATGGCCTTTTTAAGCTAAATAAATTCTATTTTTAATTGTACGAGAACTAAAAGTATTTTCAAATGTTCTATTAAAGTCTTGTTTAAAGCCTTTTGTCATGATCAATGGTGTGGATAGCAGGCAATTTAGCAGTTTACTCTTTGAGAGTTGGATTGGTCAGTTACTCCACTACCATGTACCTTAGTAATTAGACATTCTTATGTCCAATACTTAGACATGCGAGCATAAAAGCATCAAACTCAAAGTAACCCTTGTTTTGGCACTGACAGCATTGTGATCCTAATTTAAAAATTTATTTTTAGACATCAAACTATTTTTTAGATTTTTTTGACATGAAGAGCTTCGAATTACCTTTCCACGATAACTTTTTTGCCTTTAGATCATTCTTGATATGGAAGTTATGATTTTTAAACCTTTGCTATCTAAAACCCCTAGAATTCATGATTCGCATTCTGTTTGGGCAATTACAACCCATTAAATGATTTTTCTAGATTTTTTTTAAATATTTGTCTTAAAGATTTTAGGAAATTTACTTTATGGGAAGGTATTATTTATGATTTAACAATTCTGAATGAGTCCAGGGTGATTTTTCAAAGCTCATGACTCCTTTTTCCCATCACTTGCTATGAACATCTACTCAGACCTAGTTTCAAAAATTAATTCCACTAACAACGTAGTTTTCTAAGATTTTCTTAGAATCTTTTTATATTAATCCTTACTAAGTTACCTTTCTAAAGGCACCTCGTTTGCCATTAAAAACCTTTGGTCTAAGCTGGAACAAATTCGAGAAAGTGGATGGTGCGATTCTACCCTCTACTTTTATCGAACATGGTAAGAGTCACTAGGATTTTCTCGAATCATCTTATCATCGTTAGAATGACTTGAGATGTATTCAACAATTTTCCCACGAAATTTTGTGTCATGAAATGAGTCCCGTTAGGCTCTGACCTTAAATGCTTTTCAAAATTAATTTCCATTTCCTATTTAAATTATCGAGCTTCAATTCTAATATCTACATTTTCCTCAAAAATATTGAAAATTTCAACTTTCATAAATCACTCAAAATCTCTTTTTCGAAGGGATATTTTGACCCCACTCTTCCAAGGGGACATTCCAACCTTATTTTTTAAAACTTTATGAAAATCTAAGTATTCTCTTTCTCGGGTTTCCCCAGACCTTTTGTCATATTTTTTTGCCTAAAATGACCAATCTAAGCATGTATCAAAATTGTCAATTCAATTATTTATCAGTAACCGAGGTCTATTAGGAGACACATCTCAACCGTCCCTCCTTTTTTAAGTCTTCATATATTCATCCTTAGTGCAATATTTATTTTGTTTTCTTATGCCTTACTAACACGTTTCTTTTTCCATGATGATTTTTCATTCATAATTTTGAACTTGAATTTCATAAAATCTGAGGCAATGTTCTACCTCAGTATCCCTCCAATGCTTGATGTAGAATATCCTCTTCTGAATCAATCTAGAGATCATTTCACTAAACCTTCTATGTTTTTCCTCCCTCTTGGGTTGCATTGGAAGATATTAATTAAACTTTTACCTTGAAAACCCTTACTTAATATTTAAAAATTTACATTTATAAAAAAGAGATTATATATAAATAATGACCACATAAAAAATAAAGGAAAACTAAGACTTGGATAATTTATGGCTAGATGGCACCAATTTTGGGCGTCGTGGGGTGCTAATCTCCCTCCATGCATAACCGACTCCTGGCCCCTTTTCTAAAAAATGAACTCTGGTATACATAATCCGTAAAATTAGTGTTTTGAGTTTTACAACTCAGAATCACCAATTTTAATAGGTATTCGATCATGCCTAGCCCAAAATGATCGATGGTGATTCCAAGTTTTTGCCATTTCGTAATGATCATCCAAAACCAATTGGACAAGTGATTCATCCTAAGGTCCTCCACTCAACCTTCACTTCATTATGCCTAAGCCAAATCCGACTAGGGATGACCCAAAGGCGAGCGCCTTTTAGCTTCTCTTATGTTTTTTAGGTCGAGTGCCGTCGCAGAAGTGGTCAGGTCGTGACAACAATCAAGATCTATAAATATGAAATTGACTAATTAAAGAATTAAGGTTGAACTCAAAAGTTTTGATTCATCTAATCCAAATTAATTAAGGATTACAATACATATAGTAACATTTTAAGAAATCTATTGGGTGATACGCAATAAAACGTGATTTAAAATTGAATTGAATTGAGTTGGACTAAATTAATTAAAAGCCTAAATATAGGATATTGTCAAAGGTCCAAATTCTATTAAGAATAAGGCATGGTCAACCGCACCTTGTTTAAAAAGCTCTAGCATCCGGCTCTGTCCATCCTAGACTAATCTTATGGTTGAGAACAAACAAGAGAGACCAGAAAAGAGAGAGAGCATGCATCATGCACTTTCATTATTACCTTAGTATTCAGACAACTTCTCTTCCACTACGATTTTTTTTATCGTAGCTTGAAATTTTTTACTTTTTTATCTTAGCTCAAGTTAAATTCGTCTTACTCAAAAAATCTATTTTATTATTCATAATATTATTAAAATATTATTTTTATAATTAAATTTAAATAAAAATTTTATTGTTATAAATCCCGGACCGATTTGAAGAGTCTAGTTGTAACCAAACTTGGTGTTTCTTGGCATTTGCTGCAGCCAACGACCGAGAGGTATCGAAATTCTGTTTTTGTTTGCGGTCTTGATGAGTAACAGGTTCTTATCAAACTTAATTTTAGAATTTGGGAAAACTCTCATTGCGATTACATGTTAATTTCATGATTAATCCCAAAAAATAATATTTTTCTTCAATATTTACTCATATATATATATATATATATACATATATCAGTTTTTATTCATAAAACAACTGATATTCAGACTAAAAAATTAAAATAAACGTAAAAACAAAGTACCCAAAGCCAAAACAAAAACCTTTACTTTCATTAAAATTAAATAAATAAATAAATAACACATTTTCTAGACAATCTTATTCACTTATCATTTATACACTTAATTAATCAAACATCGAAATCAAGTCAAACGTGCACTTAAACATTTAGAAGATTTTGAGGAAATAATGGCAATCAGAGGTAGCTCTCAAGTTGCCTTTACTTTCAACGACAAACATGTTCTAAGAAAATGCAAGTTGTAGATAAATCAGTTTCATTTCACCCTACAGTTCATGCTGAGGTTTGCAATTTGATTCCTGTCTTCAACTTTCAAGCAGCACTGACAAAAATTATTTGTCTTTATACGGTGATTACTTTTTTGACTGTCTGCATTATATCAAAGTTTTGTTTGTTTTCGTGGACTGAAATTGATCTCCAACACCATCCCCAGCTGCTGCAATTTTTAAAGCCCTTCAAAGTTGGACCAGGGAACAATTTCAACTTTCCTTAAAAGGGTCAGCCACTAAATTTTACTGTATTTGGATTGTTAATGGGTCCAACGGAATCCGGTCAAATACAATGTTTAGTTTGATTTATTAAGCTTAAAATAACAA
>JBBYHO010275802.1:0-31570 GCA_038382025.1 Adansonia gregorii | reverse complement strand
TGACATTTCAAATTTTGGCGCGTTGGAGGATTGTATCGATACATGAGAACCATGTATCGATACACTTAAGTAAAATTGTGAATTTTCTTGATTCCTTTATCCCTAGGATACCTCAGACTACGTCCCTTGATGCCACATCTTTGTATTTACCTTTGATATGATCATTGTCCCCTCTTACATCGATGCACCAGATTGTTAAAAAGAAAAAAATTAGCCTGGACAAAATAAGGTGTCTACATGTATCAATACATAAGCTTATGTATCGATATAGGAGCTTATGTATCGATACTAGGCCATGCCAAGACCAAAAAATGCATTCTGTAAAGAAATATATCGATACATAGCAACATGTATCAATACAATGGTTTGTAGCATTGATACAATGATCATTGTATCTATACAATGTTTATTGGATAGATACACTCAAGGTTTTTTTGGAGTAAATGTATCGATACGTTCTACAATGTATCTATACATACAAGCCATTTTCCATAGTTTAGGAATTTTTGTCCATCCACCATTGATCTAAAACTCGATTGTAATCATTTCTTTGCATCTGAAAAGATTAAAATCCATATCAGATTATGAATTTAGACTTTTAAATTAATCAAAACATTTTTTTGAAGTCTAAATTAGATCAAAAAGGTTAATGTCACACAATCACCCTACTTATCCCTTGTTTATTGACAAAGATCACCATCAGCCACCCTACTTGCTGGAAAATCATTTTAGTGTTTAAACCAGCCACCCTATGTCCATCACATTGGCAGCAAGTTGCTCCTTACAGCCACTCTATAGCCACCAAGCGGGCATCACTTTGTCCCCCTTGAGAAATGTTCGAAAACACCTATAATTTAGCTCCAAAATGCTGGTATAAATAGACCATTTATATCTCAGCTGAGGGACTTTAGATTCTAGCTCATTTTTAGCTTCCAAAACACATTTCTACATCAAGAAAACCAAACTCCTGAATCTCTTCACTCACCACCCAAAAATAGCCCCAAAAACACTCATTCCAACCATTACACATTCTAAAAATCACCCTCATTCATCCTAAAACCAAAACCTTATTGTTCTCTCTTTTTCTTGCTTATTAACAATAAGGAAAAGAGAGAAATTCAAGCCATCTCTGCTAGTCCAACTATTTGGCCAAAATTAAAATCTTATTGGTATAACTTCCTACTTTATCACTTTTATTTTCTGTTTCAAGTACCTTTTAATCTTAGTGAGCTCTCCCTGTTTCCATCACCTTTTTAGGATTATCATGCATTATTGTGGCTTTTGGTTGTGGGAGTTTAGGATTTGGATTCCTTATGCAAAATGCCTTATTTAATCCTTATTATTTTGATAGCTCCTGCTCATGCATTTTATGCCATATCCATGCATCTTGTTACGATTAATCCATCTATGAATCATTAGCCTAACATATTTCAAGCATATTTATACATTAGCGTGCATCTTATCATGAATCATTGTTATTTTTAGCTTTCATAATATTTTCTTGTCAAAGTCCATAACTTTTTTTTTGTCTAGGCCATTGGTAAAGTTAGCATCCCCATTCATGTTTTGTGCTATCCCTTTTTATGTTCATTGTCTTCTCCTTGTCTAAATGCATGTTTGATGGCTATCAAAAATTAATTTTTAAAACCTCCCTAAGCCAAGCATTTTAACCTCAACTAATGGGGATTAGCATAGACTTAGCATTTTTTTTAAGGTTAGCAGAAAAATCTTAGGAAAATTAAGTTTTCCAAATCAAGAATCTTGTTTGAACGAGCTCAAAACTTTTGATTTTCTAATGAATATGGCCTTCCTCTTGTTCCCAAAATGTTTATGCCTTATTTTTTAGTTGAAACTTTGAGTGGTATAATCAATGGGCTGTTTCATCATCCTAAAATATTCTGAGGCTATGTAATGAGTTCGTGACACTCATGCCACTCTTTATCTTCAATCATGGATGTTCAAATGTCAATAACCCTAGTTTGGACCCGAAAACACAAAGAAAAATAAAAAAATACCCTGCTTTGCTTTGTCCCCTATGGCAGCATCATTATTAAAAATTGAAAAATCACTTTAAAATCTTAAATGATTTTTCATGAATTTTATAATATTTTTCTCTAAAAATGTGTCAAAATATCTTTAAAATGAGGTCTTGTTCACCCCTTGATCTATCCGGATGAAAGCGTTATGATTTTTCAAACCTAGACTATTTGGAATCCCTAGAATTAACAATGTGCCTTTTGGTTGGGCCCTTTAGGCCCCTTAAATGATTTTTTCAAATCCGTGTAGCATTTTTCCTAAAATGTTCATGAAATTCCTTTTCTAGAAAGGTATTGTTTGTAATTGTTTGATACATATGAGTCCAAAATGATTTTTCAAATTTTGACACACCTTGTTCCTTATATGCTCTACCAACAGTGTAATGGATCCAAACTTGAAAATTTATTCCCTCAGAAAGTGACTTTTTGGGATATTAGGAATATTTTTATGTTGACCCCTATCGAGTTACCTTTCTAATGATATTTGTCCACCCTGTAAAGCCTTCAAACAAATTTAGAATAAATTTGAGAAGCGGGATAATGCGATACTATCCCCTATTTTTGATTATGGTCAACGTTAAGATATTTTATTAAATTTTGTCTCCAGACATTCGAATGTCTCCATATCACCCTGATCAGCCTCGAGAACATGTTTTGACCTCTTATAGGCTCGTATCAAGGCATGAACATATTTTATATATTTACCATCCTTATTCACAATAATTTTTTTCACCAAAGGTTGTGAAAATGCTCACCCTTTTTCTAAATCATGAAGTTTTGTCAACTTAAGTTTTCCAACCCAATTTCTTTAAAGAGTGTCAGATATGTCACTTTTGGGGATACTTTAACCCTAACCTTTTGAGGGGATACTCCAACCTTGCTTTTTAAAATTATCAAGATTTAGAAATCTTCCTTTGTCAAAATTATTTGTAATCCACAATGATACTCCAACCCTATCCTTTTGAAGGGGTACTTCAACCCTGTCTTTCAACTACAATTAAATTTTTCTCCTTTAAGGACTTCCATGAATAGTTAAACAAACCTTGTTTAATCAAGAAACCCAGATGCATCTAAAAAATTATTGATTCAGTTATTCCCAAACAATCAATGCCAATTACGAGAGAAATTCTAATAGTCTATCCCTTTCTTTTATCATTGCATGAGCCATGTTATGTTACTTTATTTATTACCTTACTAACATGATTTCTTTATGATGATTATTTGCATTCATGTTTTCCAATCATTTTAAGTCAAACTAAGGGTAATATCCTACATAGGCATCTTTCTAGTGCCTAAAGTGGAATATTCCATCTTTCAGAGTAAAATCCAAAGGTCATTCTCTATATTCCCCATCTCTCTAGACGTATATGAGATTAAATTTTTTTCATCAAAGCCTGGATTTGTTTTTTACAAGATTCATGCATTAAAAGGAGTTATATTAAAATAATGATGAGTTAAGATCAAAAGAATTAAAGTCGAGATAAGACATAGCTAGTAAAGTATCAATTTTGGGCATCACGAAGAGTTTCGTACCTCATCATATGTAACCAATTCTCTAACCTAAATGATGAATCTTTGTATTACATAGACCACAAGATCGATGGCTTAAGTTTCATAACTCAAAATGTAGGTTTCAATAGGCATCTGGTCATGTCTAGCCTGAAATGATCGATGGCAACTCCAAGCATTGGCCATTTTGTTATGGTCATCCGAGACCAATAAGATTAGTGATTCATCTTATGGTCCCCTTCACTGTATCACAAACCGAGAATTAATACTTTCTCATTCTCATCAATCACAAAGGAAAAGACTTGGTCAAAAAGACATTTCTAAGTAAGAAAAATATATTAAGTCGTATGCTCCCATAGATCCATTAGGATCCACCCTATGGGCACGATGCGACACTAGTCATGAAAAGAAAAGAGATTACTATGTAAATCGATGTTTTTCCCAATTGACAAATGAACTTTAACTTAAAAAAGTGATGGAAAGAGAAGCTTTTTTTATGAAGACAAAACATTAATGTCATTTATCCCAATGAGGAGAATGAGTTTATGCTGCCCAACCATGAAAAGAAAAGATATTACAATGTGCCTCCATGTTTGTGCCAATTGAGAAACGAACTTTAATTCTAAAAAATAGTGGAAAGAGAAGTTTTTCTTATGAAACCAAAGCATCAATGTCATTTATCTTAATAAGAAGACCGAGTTTATGGTGCCTAACCATGAAAAGAAAGGAGATTACAATCTGCATCCGTGTTTATCCTAATTGAGAAATGAACTTTAATTCTAAAAAATGGTGGAAAGTGAAGCTTTTTTTAAAGAAACCAAAGCTGAATGTTATTTATCCTAATTAGTATTACGAGTTTACGATGCCCAATTATTAAAAGAATGGAGATTATTATATAAATCAGTCTTTGTCCTAATTGACAGATAAACTTTGATTCTAAAAATGGTGGGAAGAAAAATGCTTTTTAAATGAAACCAAAGCATCAAATGTCATTTATCCCAATGCAGGGAATGAGTTTATGGTACCCAATCATGAAATAAAAAGAGATTATTATGTGAATCCGTGTTTATCCTATTTGATAAATGATATTTAACTATAAAAAGTAATGGAGAGAGAAGCTTTTCTTATGAAGCCAAAGCATGAATGTCATTTATCCTAATGAGGAGAATGAGTTTATGGTGCCCAATCATGAAAAGAAAAGAGATTACTATGTGAATATATGTTTGTCCCTATTGACAAATGAACTTTAACTCTAAAAAAAAAAAAGGAAAGAGAAGCTTTTCTTATAAAACTAAAGAAACAATGTAATTTATCCCAATCAGTAGAATGAGTTTATGGTGTTCAATCATGAAAAGAATAGAGATTATTATGTGAGTTAGTCTTTGTCCTAACTAAAAGATGAACTTTGATTCTAAAAAATGGTACGAAGAAAAGCTTATTAAATGAAACGAAAGCATCAATGTCATTTATCCTAATAAGGAGAATAAGTTTGTGTTAACCAATTAGGAAAAGAAAAAAGATTACTATGCAAATCCGTGTTTGTCACAATTGAGAAATGAACTTTAATTTTAAAAAATGATGGAACGATAAGCTTTTGCTATGAAACCAAAGCAACACTGTCATTTGTCCCAAGGAGTAAAATGAGTTTATGGTCCTCAATCATGAAAAGAAAGAAGATTATTATGTGAGTCCATCTTTGTCTTAATTGATAGATGAACTTTGATTCTAAACGGGAAGAAAAGCCTTTTAAATAAAACCAAAGCATCAATATCATTTATCCTTAAGTAAAGAATGAGTTTAACGCACCCAATCATGAAAAGAAAAGAGATTATTATGTGAATCCATGTTTGCCCTAATTGACAATGATATTTAACTCTAAAAAATGATGGAAAGAAAAGCTTTTTTTATGAAACCAAAGCATCACTGTCATTTATCCCAATGAGAAGAATGATTTTATGGTGCCTAATCATGAAAAGAAAGGAGATTACTATCTGATTCTATGTCTGTCCTAATTAATAAATGAAAGAAAAGCTCTTATTGGGAAACCGAAGCATCAGTTTTGTGTATCCCAATGTTCAGACCGCATTTATGGTGGCCATTAACAAGACTGTAAATTACTACAACTATCCATGGTTACCCTATTTGATTGATAAACTTTGATTCTAAGGAATATGGTGAAAGGAAAAGCTTTTCTTGGGAAACCAAATCATTAATATCAAGTATCCAAATAAGGAAAATACATTTATGGAGGCTAATCACAAAAAGAATGGAAATTATTTTAAGTATCCATGTTTGTTAGATTTGATGGATGAGATTTAATTCTAAGGAAAATGGTGGAAGGAAAAGTATTTCTTGTAAACGCAAAGCATCAATATCATGCACCTCAATGAGGAGAACATGTTTGTGAAGGCCAATCATAAAAGGAATAGAAACTATTCCGAGCATTAACATTTGTCTCCTTTGACAAAGAAACTTTAATTATAAGGAAAATGGTAAAAGGAAAAGCTTTTCTTACAAAACTAAAGCATCAATATCATGTGTCCCATTAGGGAGAACATGCTTATGAATGCAATTCACAAATTGAATAAAACTTATTACGATGATGTTTGTGTCATTTGATTGATGAACTTTGATTCTGTGGAAAATGGTGGAAGGAAAAGCTTTTCCCATAAAAACAAAAGCTCAACATCATGTATCCTAATGAGGAAAACTTGATCATGAAGGCTAATAAAAAAAGCATGTTTGTCTCATCCAATAGATGAACATTGATTCTTAGGAAAATGGTGAAAGAAAAAGCTTTTATTGGGAAAGCAAAGTATCAACATTATGTATCCTAATATTTAGACTGTCTTTATAGTGGCTAATAATAAGAATGTAAATTACTATGACTATCCATGTTTATCTCATTGGACAGATGAACTTTGATTCTAAGGAAAATTATGAAAGGAAAAGCTTTTTGTAGAAACCAAAACATCAATATCAAGTATCCAAATAAGGAGAATGCATTTATGGAGGCTAATCATAAAAAAATGGAAATTATTATGACTATCCAGGTTTTTCTCGTTTGATAGATGAACTTCGATTCTAATAAAAATGGTGGAAGGGAAAGCTTTTATTGTTAATCTGAAGCATCAATATAACATATCCTAATAATAAGACCATGTTTACAGAGGATAATAATAAAAAGAACATAAATTATTACGGTAGTCCATGTTAGTCCCATTTGACACACGAAATTTGATTCTAGGAAAATGGTGAAAGTAAAAGCTTTTCTTGTAAATGCAAAGCATCAATAACATGTACCTCAATTAAGAGAACATGTTTGCAAAGGCCAATCACAAAATGAAAGGAAAACATTTACATGCTTTAGTAGAATAACTTTGATTCCATAGAAAATGGTAAAAGGAAAAGCTTTTCCCTGGAAACCAAAGCATCAATATCATGCATCCCAAGAAGGAGAACGTGTTTATTAATTTTAATAACAAATGAACAAAAATTATTATGAGTTTCTATGTTTATGTTATTTGATGGTCAAACTTTGATTCTAAGGAAAATAGTGGAAGGAAAAACTTTTCTTGCAAAACCAAAGCATTAATATCATGTATCCCATTGGGGAAAATAGGTTTATGGAGGTAATTTAAAAAGTGAAAAAACTTATCATGAGTATCGATGTTTGTGCCCTTTGGTGGATGAACTTTGATTATATGGAAAATAATGGAAGAAAAAGCTTTTCCTGCAAAACCAAAGCCTCAACATCACATATCCCAATGAAGAAAACGTGTTCATAAAAGCCAATCACAAAAAGAATTGAAATTATTACAAGTAAGCATGTTTGTCTCATCCAATGAATGAACTATGATTGTAAGGCAAATGGTGAAAGGAAAAGCTCTTATTAGGAAACCAAAGCATCAGTTTCATGTATCCCAATGTCCAAATCATGTTTATGGTGGCCATTAACAAGAATGTAAATCACTATAACTATCCATGTTTGTCCCGTTTGATTGATGAACTTTGATTCTAAGGAACATGGTGGAAAGAAAAGCTTTTCTTGGGAAACCAAAATGTCAATATCAAGTATCCAAATGAGGACAATGCATTTATGGAGGCTAATCATAAAAAGAATGGAAATTATTATAAGTATCCATGTTTATCAGATTTGACAGATTGGATTTTATTCTAAGGAAAATGCTGGAAGAAGAAGCTTTTCTTGTAAATGCAAAGCATCAATATCATGCACCTCAATAAGGAGAACATGTTTGTGGAGGCCAATCATAAGAAGAATGGAAATTATTCTAAGCATCAACATTTGTCTCCTTTGATGAACAAACTTTGATTCTAAGGAAAATGATAAAAGAAAAAGCTTTTCTTACAAAACCAAAGCATCAATACCATGTACCCTATTGGGGAGAACGTGTTTATAGAGGCAATTCACATATTGAATGAAAATTATTATCAGTACTGATGTTTGTGTCATTTGATGGATGAACTTTGATTCTATGGGAAAATGCTAGGAGGAAAAGCGTTTCCTACAAAACCAAAGGCTCAATATCATGTATCCCAATAAAGAAAATATACTCATAGAGGCTAATCAAAAAAGGAATTGAAATTATTACAAGTACGTGTGTTTGTCTCATCCAATGGATGAACTTTGATTTTAAGGACAATGGTGAAAAGAAAACCTCTTACTAGGAAACCAAAGCATCAGTATTGTGTATTCCAATGTTCAGACAGTCTTTAGAGTGGCTAATACAATTATCAAAATTACTATAACTATTAATGTTTATCCCATTTGACAGATGAACTTTGATTCTAAGGAAAATTATGGAAGGAAAAGCTTTTCCTGTTAAACTAAAGCGTAAATATCAAGTATCAAAATAAGGAGAATATGTTTATGGAGGCTAATGGAAATTATTATAACTATCCATGTTTGACTCTTTTGATGGATGAACTTTGATTTTAATAAAAATAGTGGAAGAGAAAGCTTTTCCTACCAAACCAAAATATCAATATCACATATCCCTACATTGAGACCATGTTTATGGAGGACAATAACAAGAAAAACATAAATTATTATGATAGTCCATGTTAGTCTGATTTGACAAATGGAATTTAATTATAAGGAAAATGGTAGAGGGAAAAGCTTTTCTAGTAACGTAAAGCATCAATATCATGTACCTCAATTAACAGAACGTGCTTACAAGGGCCAATCATAAAAAGAATGGAAATTATTTTAAGTATCAGCGTTTGTCTCTTTTGATGGATGAGCTTTGATTCTATAAAAAATGGTTAAAGGAAAAGCTTTTCCTTGGAAACCAAAGCATTAATATCTTGTATCCCAATGAAGAGAACGTGCTTATAGATGTCAATAACAAAATGAACAAAAATTATTACAAGTTTCCATTTTTATGTCATTTGATAGTCAAACTTTGATTCTAAGGAAAATAGTGGAAGGAAAAGCTTTTCTTACAAAACCAAAGCATCAATATCATGTATCCCATTGGGAAGAATGTGTTTATGGAGGCAATTCAAAAATTAAAGGAAAATTATTATGAGTATCCATGTTTGTCTCATTTGACGGACGAGATTTGATTCTAAGTAAAATGGTGGAAGGAAAAGCTTTTCTTGTAAAAGTAAAGCATCAATATCATGTACCTCAATTAAGAGAATGTGTTTGCAGAGGCCAATCACAAAAAGAATGGAAATTATTCTAAGTATCAATGTTTATCTCCTTTGATGGATGAACTTTGATTATATAGAAAATTGTAAAAGGAAAAGCTTATCCTTGGAAACCAAAGCATTAATATCTTGTATCCCAATGAGGAGAACGTGTTTATAGATGCCAATCACAAAATGAACAAAAAAATATTATGAGTTTCCATGTTTGTGTCATTTGATGGTCAAACTTTGATTCTAAGGAAATAGTGGAAGAAAAAGCTTTTCTTGCAAAACCAAAGCATCAATATCATGTACCCTATTGGGGAAAACATGTTTATGGAGGCAATTCAAAAAATGAAAGAAAGTTATTATGAGTATCCATGTTTGTCCCATTTGATGGATGAGATTTGATTTTAAGGGAAATGGTGGAAGGAAAAGCTTTTATTGTAAATGTGAAGCAACAATATCATGCACCTCAATGAGAACATGTTTAGGGAGACCAATAACAAAAAGAATGCAAATTATTCTGAGTATCAACATTTGTTCCCTTTGACAAACAAACTTTGATTCTAGGGAAAATGGTAAAAGCAAAAGCTTTTCTTGTAAAACCAAAGCATCAATATCATGTATCCCTTTAGGGAGAACGTGTTTATGGAGGCAATTCACAAATTGAATGAAAATTATTACGAATATCGATGTTTGTGCCATTTGATGGATGAACTTTGATTCTATAAAAAATGGTGAAGGGAAAAGCTTTTTCTCAAAACCAAAGCCTCAATATCATGTATCCCAATAAGGAAAATGTGCTCATGGAGGCCAATCACAAAAAGAATTGAAATTATTACAAGTAAGCATGTTTGTCTCATCCAATGGATGAACTATGATTTTAAGGAAAATGGTGAAAGGAAAAGCTTTTATTAGAAAACCAAAGCATTAGTGTCACATATCCTAATGTTCAAACCGTGTTTATGGTGGCCAATAATAAGAATGTAAATTACTACAACTATCCATGTTTGTCCTATTAAACAGATGAACTTTGATTATAAGGAAAATTATGGAAGGAAAAGCTTTTCTTGTGAAACCAAAGTGTCAATATCAAGTATCCAAATGAGGAGAATGCATTTATGGAGGCGAATCACAAAAAGAATTAAAATTATTATGACTATCCATGTTTGTTTGATTTAACACATGAACTTTGATTCTAAAGAAAATGGTTGAAGGAAAAGCTTTTCTTGTAAAACCAAAACATCAAATCGTGTATCCAAAGAATAAGATCGAGTTTACGAAGGATAATTACAAGAAGAGCATAAATTACTATGGCAATCCATGTTAATCCTATTTGATAGATGAAATTTGATTCTAAGGAAAATGGTCAAAGGAAAAGCTTTTCTTACAAACGCAAAGCATCAATATCATGTACGTCAATGAGGCGAACGAGTTTTTAGAGGGCAATCACAAAAAGAATGAAAATTATTTTGAGTATCACGTTTCATTCTCCTTTGACAGATTAACTTTGATTTTAAGGAAAATGGTAAAAGAAAAGCTTTTCCTTGGAAACCAAAGCATGAATATTATGTATCCAAATAAGGAAAACGTGTTTATAAATGTCAATCATAAAATGAATGTAAATTATTATGATTTTCATGTTTGTGTCATTTGATGAACGAACCTTGATCTTAAGGAAAATGGTAAAAGGAAAAGCTTTTTTTTGAAAACCAAAGCATGAATATCATGTATCCCAATGAGGAGAACGTGTTTACCGATTTCAATAACAAAATGAATGGTAATTGTCGTGAGTTTCCATGTTTGTGTCATTTGATGAATGAACCTTAATTCTAAGGAAAATAGTCGAAGGAAATGCTTTTCTTGCAAAACCAAAGCATCAATATAATGTACCCTATTGGGGAGAATGTTTTTGTAAAGGCAATTCACAAACAGAATAAAAATTATTATAAGTATCGATGCTTATGTCATTTGATGGATGAACTTTGATTCTATGGAAAATGGTGAAGGAAAAGCTTCTTGCGGAACCAAAGCCTCAAAATCATGTATCCCAAAGGGAAAACCTGGTCATGGAGGCTAATCACAAAAAGAATGGAAATTTTTACAAGTATGTTTCTCTCATCCAATGGGTGAACTTTGATTTTAAAGGAAATGGTGAAAGGAAAAGCTCTTATTAAGAAACCAAAGCATCAATATTATGTATCCCAATGTTGAGACTGTGCTTATCGCAGCCAACAATAGGAATGTAAATTACTATGACTATCCATGTTTGCCTTATTTTACAGATTAACTTTGATTCTAAGGAAAATTATGGAAGGGAAAGCTTTTCTTGGGAAATGAAAGTGTTAACATCAACTATCCAAATAAGGAGAATACGTTTATAAAGGCTAATCACAAAAAGAATGGATATTATTTTGACTATCCATGTTTGTCTCATTTGACAGACGAACTTTGATTCTAGTGACAATGGTGGAAGGAAAAGCTTTTCTTGTAAAACCAAAGCATCAATATCATGTATCCCAACAATGAGACCGTGTTTATGGAGGACAATAACAAGAAAAAAAATAAATTAGTATGACAGTCCATGTTAGTCCCATTTGACAGACAGAATTTGATTATAAGGAAAATGGTGGAAGAAAAAGCTTTTCTTGTAAAAGCAAAGCACTAATATCATGTACCTTAATGAGGTAAACGCTTTTGTGGGGGCCAATCACAAAACAATGAAAATTATTTTGATACTTAATGTTTCAATCTCCTTTAATAGATGAACTTTGATTCTAAGGAAAATGGTATAAAGAAAAGCTTTTTTTTAGAAACCAAAGCATTAATATTATGTATCCTAATGAGGAGAACGTGCTTTTAGATATCAATCACAAAATGAATGGAAATTATTATGAGGTTCCACGTTTGTGTCATTTGAGGAACGAACTTCGATTCTAAGAAAAATAGTGGAAGGAAAAGATTTTCTTGCAAAACCAAAGCATCAATATCATGTATCCCATTAGGGAGAACATGTTTATAGAGGTAATTCACATATTGAATGAAAAATATTATGAGTGTCGATGGTTATCTCATTTGATAGATG
Organism: Adansonia gregorii; assembly: GCA_038382025.1. Taxonomy (NCBI): domain Eukaryota; kingdom Viridiplantae; phylum Streptophyta; class Magnoliopsida; order Malvales; family Malvaceae; genus Adansonia; species Adansonia gregorii. Next base: position 19,282 of record JBBYHO010275802.1, on the reverse strand, counting down.
AACTTTGATTCCATGGAAAATGGTGGAAAGAAAAGCTTTTCTTGCAAAACTAAGGCCTCAATATCATGTATCCCAATGAGAAAAATGTGTTCATGGAAGCCAATCACAAAAAGAATTGAAATTATTAGAAATAAGCATGTTTGTCTCATCCAATGCATGAACTTTGATTTTAAGGAAAATGGTGAATAGAAAAGCTCTTATTGGGAATCCAACACATCAGTATCGTGTATCCCAACGTTGAGACTGTGTTTATGGTGGCCAATCACAAGAATGTAAACTACTACGACTATCCATGTTTGTCCAATTTGATAGATGAACTTTGATTCTAAGGAAAATTATGGAAGGAAAAGCTTTTCCAGGGAAACCAAATCATCAATATCAAGTATCCAATAAGGAGATGTGTTTATGAAGGCTTATCGCAAAAAGAATGGAAATTACTATGACTATCCATGTTTGTCTCATTTGACGATGAACTTTGATTCTAATAAAAATGGTGAAAGAAAAAGCTTTTCTTGTAAAACTTAAGCATCAATATCGCGTATCTCAATAATGGACCGTGCTTATGGAGGACAATAATAAGAAGAACATAAATTACCATGATAGTTTTTGTTAGTCCCATTGGATAGATGAAATTTGGCTCTAAGGAAAATAGTGGAAGAAAAAGCCTTTCTTGCAAAACTAAAGCATCAATATCATGTATCCCATTAGGGGGAACATGTTTATGAAGGCAATTCATAAATTGAATGAAAATTATTATGAGTATCGATGTTTGGGTCATTTGATGGATAAACTTTGATTGCATGAAAAATGATGGAAAGAAAAGCTTTTCTTGCAAAACTAAAGCCTCAATATCATATATCCTAATAAAGGAAACATGTTCATTGAGGCCAATCACAAAAAGAATAAAAATTATTACTGTAGATGTCTTATTTTGTCTAGGCTAATTTGTAGCAATCTGGAGCATGGACGTGAGAAGAGGTAATGATCATATCAAAGGTAAATGTAAAGATATGGCATCAAATGATATAGTTCAAGGTATCCGGGGACAAAAGATATAAGAAAATTCATAATTTTTCTTGAATGTATCGATACATGGTTCTCATGTATCGAAACAATGCTCCAACATGATAAAAAATTGAAATGTCCCTATTTGTATCGATACAACATATAGATGTATCGATACATAAGCCTCTATATTAATACAAGACCTCATGTATCGATACTAGGCCATGCCAGGACCAAAACATGCATTCTGTAAAGAAATGTATCGATATAGTGGTTTATAGGATCGATAATGTGATCATTATATCGATACCATCAAGGTTTTTGGACCAAATGTATCAATACATTATGTATTGTATCGATACATGCAGGTCATTTTCATGATCCAGGAACTTTTGACTCATCCACTATTGATCCAAAACTCGATCTTAGCTTACTTTGCATCAAAAAGATTAAAACCTATATCGAATTATGAATTTGGACTTTTGAATTAATCAAAACATTTTTTTGAAGTCCAAATTGGATCAACAAGGGTCAATATCACATGATAACCTTACTCCCTAGTTTATTGGCCAATATCACCATCAGCCACCCTATTTGCTAGAAAATCATTTTAGCATTTAAACCAGCCACCCTATGCACATCATATTGGCAGCAAGTTGCTCCCTCCAGCCACCTTATAGCCATCATGCTGACACCACCTTGTCCCCCTTGAGAAATGGCGAAAAACACCTTCAATTTGGCTTCAAAAGGCTATTATAAATGGACCACTTCTATCTCAACAAAAAATGTTAGGATTCTAGCTTGTTTTTGCTTCAAAAAAACACATTCACACATTAAAAAAAAAAACCAAATCCCGTAGCTCTTCACCCACCAGCCAAAAATAGGCCCAAAACACTCACTCACAACCTCTACACATTATAAAAATCACCCTCATTCATACCAGAACCAAAACCTTAATGTCTCACTCTTTTTCTTGCTTATTTACAACAAGGAAAAGAAGGAAATTCAAGCCATCTCTATTGCTCCAACTATTTGGCCAAAGTTAGAGTTTTGTTGGTATAACTTCCTACTCTGTCAGTTACATTTTTTGTTTTTCAGCACCTTCATCATTTTTAGTGAGCTCTCTTGTTTCCATCACCCTCTTAGGATTATCATGCATTATTGTGGTATTTGGTTGTGATAGTTTAAGATTTGGATGCCTTAATGCCCCTTTAATATGCCAAATGCCTTATTTCATCCTTATTAGTTTGACACCTCTTGCTCATGTATTTTAGACCATATCCATGCATCTTGTTATCCTTAATTCGTGTATAAATCACTAGCCTAACACATTTCAAGCACATTTACACATTAACTTATATGAATCATTGCCATTTTTAGCATCCATAACATTTTCTTGTTACAATGCATAACACTTTCTTTGTCTAAACCGTTCGTAAAGTTAGTATCTCCCTTCATGTTATATGCCATCCTCTTGTATGTTTGTTGTCTTCTCCTTATCAATATGCATGTTTGGTGGCTGTTAAAAACTAATTTTCAAACCCCTCAAGCCAAGCAAGTTAACTTCAACCAATAAGGATTAGCACGGACTTAGCATTTTCCTTAAAGCTAGCAAAATATCTTGGGGAAAATTAAGTTTTCCAGATTTGGAATCTTGGTTAAACAAGCTCAAATCTTCTAATTTTGAAACAAAAATGGCCTTACAATTATTCCCTAAATGTTTATGGCTTTTTCTTAAGTCAAAACCTTGAGTGGTATGATCAACGGGCTATTTCATCGTCCCAAACTACTCTAGGGCTGTACAAATGAGCTTGTGATGCTCATGCCACTCTTTCCCTTCAATCAAAGATGTTCGAATGTCAATGACTCAAGTTTGGACCCGTAGACATAAAACATAAGAGATACCCACTACTTTGCTTTATCTCCTACTAGCAGCATAACTGTTGCGAATTGAAAAGCCACTTTAAAATCCTAAATGATTTTTCATGAATTTTTTTATATTTTTTGTCAAAGCATGTTGAATTATCTTTAAAATGATGAGTTATTCACCCCCAATCATTCTGGATGAGAGAGTTATGATTTTTCAAGTCTAAATTGTCTAGAACCTCTGAAATCTAAATAGGTATTCTAGTTGGGCCATTCAGGCCCAATTCTTGATTTTTCCAAATTTTTTAAACATTTTTCCTAAAAGGTTTATGAAACTCCCTTTTTTGAAAGGTATTATTTGCACTTTTTTGATACCGAATGAGTTTGAAGTGATTTTTTAAATTTTGACACACCTTATCCCGCATATGCTCTACCAGCAGCACTATCAATCCGAACTTGAATATTTGTTCCCTTCGAAAGTGACTTTTTAGGGTAGTGGGAATATTTTTAGATTACCCTCATTGAGTTAAATTTCTAACAATGACTTTTCCACCTTATAAATCTTTCGAACCAATTTAGAATAAATTCAGGAGGCAAGATAGCATAATGATGTCCCCTACTTTTAGTTTTGGTCAAAAGTGAGTTGTTTTCTCGAATTTCGTCTCGAGACATTTGAATGTCTCTATGTCAACCTAATTAGACTCAAGAATATGCTTTGACCTCCCATAGGCTCGCATCAAGGCATAAACATATTTTACATCTTGACCAACCTAATTCATAGTAATTTCTTTTACCAAAAGTTGTTGAAAGGCTCATACATTCCCTAAGCCATAAGGTTTTGCTAATTTAAGTTTTCCATCTTGACTTCTTTAAGGAGCGTCAAATGTATCACTTTTGGGGATACTCTAACCCTGCCTTTTTGAAAGGATATTCCAACCCTATTTTTCAAAATTATTGAGATAAAAAAATCTTTTTTTGTCAAAATGATTTGTCATCCACAAAAATACTCCAACCCTGACCTTCCAAGGGGATACTCTAATCCCGCTTTTCAAAATTGTCAAGATTAAAAGTAATCTCCTTTGTTAAAATTATTTGTTATCAACGGGGATACTCCAACCTCATCTTTCTAATAGGATGCTCCAACCCTATCTTTTAACTACAATTATTTTTTTGTCCTCCTCAGACTTCTATGAATATGCCAAACAAACATTATTTAATCAAAAAACCCAGATGCATCTCAAAAATTATCGATTCGGTTATTCCCAAATAATCAATGCTAATAGCAAGATAAATTCCAATAGTCCACCCATTTTCCTTATCATTGCATTGAATGATCCATGTTATGTTACTTTGTTTATTGCCTTACTAACATGATTTCCTTGTGGTGATTATTTGTATTCATGTTTTCGAATCATTTCAAGTAAAGTTAGAGGTAATGTTCCGCGTGGGTATCTCTCCAGTGCCCAAAGTGGAACATTCCATTTTAAAGTAAAATCCAGAGGTCATTTTATTGAAAATCTCTATATTCCCCATCTCTCTGAGGCATATGTGAGATTAAATCTTTCTTTCATTAAAACCGGATTTGTATTTCTATAAGATTCATGCATTAAAGGAGGGTTATATTGAAATAGTGACAAGTTATGATCGAAAGAATCGAAACCAAAATAAGACTAGCTAGTAAGGTACTGATTTCGGATGTCGCAAAGTGGTTTGTACCTCATTATGCATAACCAACTCCCGAACCCAAATGGTGAATCTTTGCATTACGTAGACCACAGCATCGATGTTTTGAGTTTTAAAACTCGAAACATAGGTTTCAATAGGCATCCGATCATGCCTAGCCTAAAATGATTGGTGGTGACTATAAGCATTGGCCATTTCATGATGGTCATCCGAGATCAATAAGATAGGCAATTCATCTTATGGTCTATTTCATTATACCACAAGTTAAGAATCCGTACATTCTTGTTCTCATCACATTGCCAAAGAAAAGTTTTGGTCAAGAAGACATTTCTAAATCAGGAAAATATTTTAAGTCGTACGTACTCATAGATCCATGAGGATCCATTCAGGGGTACGTTACGACAATTAGAAGTAAGCATGTTTTTCTCATCCAATGGACGAAATTTGATTTAAGGAAAATGGTGAAAGGAAAAGCTCTTATTAGGAATCCAAAGAGTCAGCATAGTGTATCCTAATATTGAGACTGGGTCTATGGTGGCCAACAATAGGAATGTAAACTACTATGACTATCCATGTTTATCTTATTTGACAGATAAACTTTGATTCTAATGAAAATGGTGGAAGAAAAAACTTTTTTTTTGTAAAACCAAAGTATCAATATCATGTATCCCAACAATGACACCATGTTTATGGAGGACAATAATAAGAAGAACAAAAATTACTATGGTAGTCTATGTTAGTCCCTTTTCACAGATGAAATTTGATTCTAAGGAAAATAGTAGAAGGAAAAGCTTTTCTTGCAGAACTAAAGCATTAATATCATATATCCTATTGGGAAGAATGTGTTTACGAAGGCCAATCACAAAAAGGATGAAAATTATTCAGAGTATCAATGTTGCAATCTCATTTGATGGATGAACTTTGATTGTAAGGAAAATGTAAAAGGAAAAGCTTTTCCTTAGAAACCAAAGCATCAATATGATGTATCCAAATGAGGAGAATGTGTTTATAGATGTCAATTACAAAATGAAAGGAAATCATTATAAGTTTCAATGTTTGCATCATTTGATGAATGAACCTTGATTCTAAGGAAAATAGTGGAAGGAAAAACTTTTCTTGCAAAACCAAAGCATCAATATGATGTACCCCATTAAGGAGAAACTATTTATGAAGGCAATTCACATATTGAATGAAAATTATTACGAGTATCGATGTTTTGTATCATTTGATGGATGAACTTTGATTCTATGGAAAATAGTGGAAGGAAAAGCTTTCCTTGCAAAACCAAAGCCTCAATATCATGTATCCCAATGAGAAAAATGTGCTTATGGAGGCCAATCACAAGAAGAATTGGAATTATTACAAGTAAGCATGTTTGCCTCATCCAACGGAAAAACTTTGATTTTAAGGAAAAAGGTGAAAAGGAATGCTATTTTTGGGAATCCAAAGCATCAGTATTGTGTATCCCAATGTTCAAACCTTGTTTATGGTGGCCAATAACAAGAACGTAAATTATTACAAGCATCCATGTTTGTCCTATTTGATAGAAGAACTTTGATTCTAAGGAACATGGTAGAAGGAAAAGCTTTTCTAGGGAAACCAAAGCATCAATGTCAAGTATCCAAATGAGAAGAATGCATTTATGGAGGCTAATCACAAAAAGAATGGAAATTATTATGACTATCCATGCATGTTTCATTTGAGGGTTGAACTTTGATTCTAAGGAAAATAATGGAAGGAAAAGCTTTTCTTGTAAAATGAAAGCATCAATAATGATTTATTCCAACAATGAAATCATGTTTATGGAGGACAATAACAAGAAGAACACAAATCACTATGGCAATCCATGCTAGTCCCATTTCACAAAGGAAATTTGATTCTATGGAAAATGGCGAAAGGAAAAGCTTTTCCTATAAATGCAAAGCATCAATATCATGTACCTTAATAAGGAGAACATGCTTGCAGAGTCCAATCACAAATGGAATGGAAATTATTTTGAGTATCAATGTTTCAATCTTCTTTGACAGATGAACTTTAATTTTAAGGAAAATGGTAAAAAGAAAAGATTTTTCTTGGAAACCAAAGCATCAATATCATGTATCCAATAAGGAGAAGGTGTCTATAGATGTCAATCACAAAATGAATGGAAATTTTTATAGGTTTCAAAGTTTGTGCCATTTGATGAATGAACCTTCATTCTAAGGAAAATAGTGGATGGAAAAGCTTTTCTTACAAAACCAAAGCATCAATATGATGTATCCTATTGGGGAGAACCTATTTATAGAGGCAATTCACCTATCGAATGAAAATTATTATGAGTATCGATGTTTGCATCATTTGATGGATGAACTTTGATTCTATGGAAATGGTGGAAGGAAAAGCTTTTCTTGCAAAACCAAAGCCTCAATATCATGTATCCCAATGAGAAAAACGTGTTCATGGAGGAAAATCACAAAAAAATAGAAATTATTACAAGCAAGTATGTTCATCTTATCCAATGGATGAACTTTGATTTTAAGGAAAATGGTGAAAAAAAAAGCTCTTATTAAGAAACCAAAGCATCAATATCATATATCCCAATGTTTAGACCGTGCTTATGGTGGCCAATAACAAGAATGTAAATTGCTACGACTATCCATGTTTGTCCCATTTGACAAATGAACTTTGTTTCTAAGGAAAATTATGGAAAGAAAAACTTTTCTTGGGAAACCAAAGTGTGAATATCAAGTATCGAACTGAGGAGAATACGTTTATGGAGTCTAATCACAAAAAGAATGGAAATTATTATAACTATCCATGTTTGTATCAATTAACGGATGAACTTTTATTCTAATTAAAATAGAGGAAGGAAAAGCTTTTCTTGTAAGACTAAAGCGTTAATATCTTGTATCCCAATAATGAGACTGTGTTTATAGAGGACAACAACAAGAAGGATCATAAATTACTACAGTAGTCCATGTCAGTCTTATTTTACAAATGAAATTTGATTATAAGGAAAATGGTGGAAGGAAAAGCTTTTGCTATAAATACAAAGCATTGATATCATGCACCTCAATGAAGAGAACGTATTTGCGAAGGCCAATCACAAAAAGAATAAAAATTATTCTGCGTATCAACCTTTCAATCTCCTTTGATAGATGAACTTTGATTCTAAGGAAAATAGTAAAAGGAAAAGCTTTTCTTGGAAACCAAAGCATCAATATCATGTATCCCAATAAGGAGAATGTAATTATAGATGTCAACACAAAATGAATGGAAATTCTTACGAGTTTCCATGTTGTGTCATTTGATGAACAAACCTTGATTCTAAGGAAAATAATGGAAGAAAAAGCTTTTCTTGTAAAACCAAAGCATCAATATCATGTATCCTATTGGGGAGAACGTGTTCATGGAGGCAATTCACAAATTTGATGAAAATTATTATGCGTATCAATGTTTGTGTCATTTGATGGATGAACAATGATTCTATGGAAAATGCTAGAAGGAGAGGCTTTTTCCACAAAGCCAAAGCCTCAATATCATGTATCCCAATGAGGAAAACATGTTCATGGAGGCCAATCACAAAAAAAAAAAAAAAAGAAATAACAACAAGTAAGCATGTTTTCTTATCCAATAGATAAACTTTGATTTTAAGGAAAATGGTGAAAAGAAAGCCTCTTATTAGGAAACCAAAGCATCAGTTTCATGTATCTCTATGTTCAAACCATGGTTATTGTGGCCAATAACAAGGATGTAAATTTCTACAACTATCCATGTTTGTCCTATTTGATAGATGAACTTTGATTTTAAGGAACATGGTGGAAGGAAAAGCTTTTCTGGGAAAACAAAATCGTCAATGTCAAGTATCCAAATTAGAATTTATGGAGGCTCAAGAAGAAGAGAAATTATTAGAAGTATCCATGTTTGTCTCATTCGACAGATGAAATTTGATTCTAAGGAAAATGGTAGAAGGAAAAGCCTTTCTTGCAAATGCAAAGCATCAATATCATGCACCTTAATGAGCAGAACGTGTTTATGGAGGCCAATCACAAAACTAATGGAAATTATTCTAAGTATCAACATTTGTCTCCTTTAAGGAATGAACTTTGATTCTTAGGAAAATGGTAAAAAGAAAAGCTTTTCTTGGAAACCAAAGCATCAATATCATGTATCCTATTAGGGAGAATGTGTTTATGGAGGTAATTCATAAATTGAATAAAAACTATCATGAGTATCAATGTTTATGTCATTTGATAGATGAACTTTAATTCTATGGAAAATGGTGGACGGTAAAGCTATTCCTACAAAACCAAAGCCTCAATATCATGTATCCCAATGAGAAAAATGTGCTCATGAAGGCCAATCACAAAAACAATAGAAATTATTGCATGTAGGCATGTTTGTCTTATCCAATGGATGAACTTTGATTTTAAGGAAAATGGTGAAAGGAAAAGCTATTATTGGGAATCTAAAGCATCAATATCGTGTATCCCAATGTTCAGACCATGTTTATGGTGGCCAATAATGGAAATGTAAATTACTATGGCTATCCATGTTTGTCCTATTTGACAGAAGAACTTTGATTCTAAGGAACATGGTAAAAGGAAAAGCTTTTCTGAGGAAGCCAAAGTGTTAATATCAAATATCCAAATGAGGAGAATGGAAATTATTATAATTAGCCATGTTTGTCTCATTTGACAGATAAGATTTGACCATTAGGAAAATGGTTGAAAGAAAAGCTTTTCTTGTAAACGCAAAGCATCAATATCATGCACCTCAATGAGGAAAATGGGTTTATAGAGGCCAATCACAAAAATAATGGAAATTAATCTGAGTATCAATGTTTGTCTCCTTTAAGGAACGAACTTTAGTTCCAAGGAAAATGGCAAAAGTAAAAGCTTTTCTTGAAAACCAAAGCATCAATATCATGTATCCCATTGGGGATAACGTGTTTATGGAGGTAATTCACAAATTGAATGAAAATTATCATAAGTATCGATGTTTGTGTCATTTGATAGATGAACTTAAATTCTATGGAAAATGGTGGAAGGAAAAGCTATTCCTGCAAAACCAGGGCCTTAATATCATGTATCCAAATAAGGAAAATGTGCTCATGGAGGCCAATCACAAAAAGAATAAAAATTATTGTATGTAAACATGTTTGTCTCATCCAATGGACGAACTTTGATTTTAAGGAAAATGGTGAAAGGAAAAGCTAGTACTAGGAATCCAAAGCATCAGTATCGTATATCTCAATGTTCAAACCGTGTTTATGGTGGCCAATAATGAGAATGTAAATGACTACAACTACCATTTTGATTTAAGAAACATGATGGAAGGAATAGCATTTTTGAGGAAGCCAAAGTGTCAATATCAAATATCCAAATGAGGAGAATACATTTATGGAGGCTAATCAGAAAAAGAATGGAAATCATTATAAGTACCCATGTTTATCTTATTTGATGGATAAGATTTGATCATTACGAAAATGGTCGAAAGAAAAGCTTTTCTTGTAAACACAAAGCATCAAATCATGCACCTCAATGAGCAAAACGTGTGTATAGAGGCCAATCACAAAAATAATGGAAATTATTCTGAGTATCAACATTTGTCTCCTTTGAGGAACGAACTTTAATTCTAAGGAAAATGGTAAAAGTAAAAGCTTTTCTTGAAAACCAAAACATCAATATCATGTATCCTATTAGGGATAACGTGTTTATGGAGGTAATTCACAAATTGAATGAAAATTATCATGAGTATCGATGTTCGTGTCATTTGATAGATGAACTTTAATTTTATGGAAAACGGTGAAAGGAAAAGCTATTCTTGCAAAACTAAAGCCTCAATATCATGTATCCCAATGAGGAAAATTTACACATGGAGGCCAATCACAAAAAGAATAGAAATTATTTTATGTAAGCATGTTTGGCTCATCCAATGGATGAACTTTGATTTTAAGGAAAATGGTGAAAGGAAAAGCTATTATTGGGAATCCAAAGCATCAATATCGTGTTTCCCAATGTTTCGGACTGTGTTTATGGTGGCCAATAATGAGAATGTAAATTACTATGACTATCTAGTTTGTCCTATTTGATAGAAGAACTTTGATTCTAAGAAAAATGGTGGAAGAAAAAGCTTTTATGAGGAAGCCAAAGTGTCAATATCAAGTATCCAAATGAGGAGAATGCATTTATAGAGGCTAATCACAAAAAGAATGAAAATTATTATAAGTATCCATGTTTGTCTCATTTGACGGATAAGATTTGATCGTTAGGAAAATAGTCAAAAGAAAAGCTTTTCTTGTAAACTTAAAGCATCAATATCATGCACCTCAATGAGCAAAATGTGTTTATAGAGGCCAATCATAAAAATAGTGGAAATTATTCTGAGTATCAACGTTTTGTAGACATCTTATTTTGTTCAGGCTAATTTTTAGGAATCTGGAGCATCGACGTAAGAGGGGATGATGATCACCGGGCAATAACGTCGCTCGACGAAAAAGTATTTTAAGAATGTCAAGAAGGCTTAGGGATCATATAAAGGTAAATACAAAGATGTGACATCAAGGGACATAGTCTGAGGTATCCCAGGAGAAAGGATATGAGAAAATTCATAATTTTACTTGAATGAATCGATACATGGGTCTAATGTATCGATGCAATGCTCCAACGTGCCAGAAATTTGAAATGCCCTCATTTGTATCGATACAACATGTAGCTGTATCGATACAAAAGCCTCTGTATCAATACAAGAACTCATGTATCGATACTGGACCATGCCAAGACCCAAATATGCATTATGTAAAGGAATGTATCGATACAAATCAACTTGTATTGATATAGTAGTTCATGGTATCGATACAATGGTTCATAGTATCGATACAATGATCATTGTACCGATACTATCAAGGTTTTTAGACCAAATGTATCAATACATTATGTTATGTATCGATACATGCAGGCCATTTTCACAGTCTGGGCAATTTTAACTAGTCCATCATTGATCCAAAACTCGATTTTAACTTTTTTCTTTGGATCAGGAAAGATTAAAACACATATCAGATTATGAATTTAGACTTTTAAATTAATCAAAACACTTTTTAGTCTAAATTGGATCAAAGGGGTCAATGTCATATATCACCGTACTCCTCCCTAGTTATTGGCCAATGTCACCATCAGCCATCCTAGTTGCTGGAAAAGCATTTCAGCATTTAATCCAGCCACCCTATGACAATCACATTTGCAGCAAGCTACCTCCTACAGCTGCCCTATAGCCACCATGCTGACATCACCTTGTCCCCCTTAAGAAATGGCCAAAAACGCCTCCAAGTTGGCTCCAAAAGGCTGGTATAAATGGACCACTTCTATCTCAGCAAAAAGGATTAGATTCCAGCTCATTTTACACTTCCAAAAAAACACATTCACACATCAAAGAAATCCAAATCCCGTAGCTCTTCATCCACCACTCAAAAACAGCCCCAAAACTCTTACCTTCATCCACTACACACTCTAAAAATCACGCTCATCCATACCAGAACCAAAACGTCATCATTTTTCTCTTTTTCTTGCTTATCAACAACAAGGAAAAGATGAAAATTCTGGCCATCTCTACTGCACCAATTGTTTGGCCAAGGAGTGAAGTTTTATTGGTATAACTTCTCATTTCATCACTTTCATTTCCTGTTTTTCAGCACCTTTATCATTTTGTGAACTCTCTATGTTTCCATCATCCTCTTAGGACTATCATGCATTATTGTGGTTTTTGGTTATGGTAGTTTAGGATTGGATGCCTTAATGCCCCTTTTATGTTAAAATGCCTCCTTTCACCCTCATTAGTTTGATATCTCTTGCTCATGCATTTTATGCCATGTTCATGCATCTTGTTATCCTTAATCCATGTATGAATCATTAGCCTAACACATTTCAAGCACATTTACACATTAACTTGCATGAATCATTTTCATTTTCAGCATCCATAACATTTTCTTGTCAAAGTGAATAACACTTTCTTTGTCTAGGCCATTAGTAAAATTAGCATCCCTATTCATATCCTATGCCATCCCCTTGTATGTTTGTTGTCAAAATGGATGTTTGATGGCTGTCAAAAATTGATTTTTGAAAAACCCCCAAGCCAAGCATGTTAACCTCAACCAATGAGGATTAGGATGGACTTAGCAATTTCCTTAATGCTAGCAAAATATCTTAGGGAAAATTAAGTTTTCCAGATCTGGAATCTTGGTTAAACAAGTTGAAATCTTTTAATTTTCCAACAAAAATGGCTTTACACTCATCCCCGAAATGTTTGTGCCTTGTTTTTAGTCAAAACTTGAGTGGTGTGATTAATGGACTGTTTCATTGTCCCAAACTACTCTGGAGCTATGCAAATGAGTTTATGATGCTTATGCCACTCTTTCCCTTCAGTCATGGATGTTCGAATGTCAATGACTCAAATGTAGACCTGTAAACATAAGGAAAACGAGAAATATCCCCTACTTTGCTTTGTCCCCTGCTGGCAGCACAGCTATTACAAATTGAAAAATCATTTTAAAATCCCAAACAATTTTCAGCGAATTTCATGATTTTTTCTTAGAAAATGTGTCAAAAAATCTTTAAAAGGAGGTCTTGTCCATCTCCGGATCAGTCCGAATGAGAAAGTTATGATTTTTCAAAACTAAACAGTCGAAAACCTCTAGAATTCGAACATGTATCCTGTTTGGACATTTCAGACCCACTAAGTGATTTTTCCAAACTTTTCATACATTTTTTGTAAAATGTTCATGAAATTCCCTTTTCAGAAAGGTATCACCTGCAATTTTTTTTATGCCAAATGAGTCTAGGGTGATTCAAATTTTGACACACCTTGTCACTCCTGTGCTCTGCCAGCAGCTCAATTAGTCCAAACTTGAAAATTTATTCCCTCAGAAAGTGACTTCTTGGGATATTAGAAATATTTTTGGAATGACCCTCATCGAGCTACCTTTCTAACGGTGTCTTATCCACTGTCTAGATCCTTCAAACCAATTTAGAATAAATTTAGGAAGCCAGATTGCGCGATGCTGTCCCTTATTTTAGATTTTGGTCAAAATTGAGTTGTTTTCCTGAATTTTGTCGTGAGACATTCGAATGTCTCCATGTCATCCCGATCAGATTCGAGAGCACACCTTGACACTCCCACAAGCTCACATCCAGGCACAAACATATTTTGCAGCTTTATCATCCTCATTCACAATAAATCTTTTTGCTAAAAATTGTTGAATGCTTGCCCACTTTCTTAATCATGAATTTATGTCATCCACGGGGATACTCCAACCCCCTCATTCCAAGGGGATACTCAACCCCGTTTTTCAAAATTATCAAAATTTGAAAATCTTTCTATGTCAAAATGATTTCTCATTCATGCGGATACTCCAACCCCGCTTCTTAAAATTATCAAGATCTAAAAATCATTTTTTGTCAAAAAAACTATTTTCCATTCACAGGGATACTCTAACCCCATCTTTCTGAGGGGAAACGCCAACCTTATCTTTCAACTACAAATCAATCATTTTTTTCTTAGCTTTCCACGAATATGTCAAACATACCTTGTTTAATCAAGAAATCTAGATGCTTCTCGAAAATGGTCGATTCGGTTATTCCTAGATAATCGATGCCAATAGCGAGATAAATTCCCATAGTCCACCCATTTTCTCTATCATTGCATTGAATGATCCATGTTATGTTATTTCATTGATTATCTTACAAACATGATTTCTTTGTGATGGTTATGTGCATTCATGTTTTCAAAATGTTTCCAAATGAAATTAAAGGTAATGTTCCTTACGGGTATCTCTTTAGTGCCCGAAGTGGAACATTCCATTTTTAAAGTAAAATCTAGAGGTCATTTTCATCGAAAATCTCTATGTTCCCCTTCTCTCCAGGGCGTATATGAGATTAAATCTTTTTCATCAAAACCTGGATCATTTCTATAAGATTCATGCATTCAAAGAGGGTTATATTGAAATAGCGACATGTTAAGATTGAAAGAATTGAAACCGTGATAAGACGTAGCTAGTAAGGTACCAATTTCGGGCGTCGCGAAGAGGTTCGTACCTTATCGCGCGTAACCAACTCCCGAACCCAAATGGTGAATCTTTGCATTAAGTAGACCATGGGACCAATGTTTTGAGTTTCGTAACTCAAAACAAAGGTTTCAATAGGCATCCGATCATGCCTAACCTGAAATGATCAGGGTCGACTCCAAGAATTAGCCATCTTGTGATGGTCATATGAGACCAATAAGATGAGTGATTTGTCTTATGGTCCCCCTCACTGTATAATGAGTCGAGAATTCATACATTCTCATTCTCGTCATATCCCTAAAGAATAGTCTCAGTCAAGAAGACATTTTCCAAGTCAGGAAAATATTTAAAGTCATGAACCCATAGATCCGTGAGGATCCACCCCGGGATACATTGCGATAGCTTGGCAACTCTGCTGGGGACAATATAGAGAGTTAGGCCAATCACTAGCCATGTCTTTCTAGGTTCTCGGTTTTTTCGATTGTCCGTCATTATTTAACCATGACCCTTTTGTCATTTTCTCATATAGTCTTTTGTTTGACATGATTTTCAGGATTGTCTTATTCTTTTGAATAATCATTAGCTGAATAAAAGTGGTAATATAGAGGTAAACAAAAAGGTTTGATCATTTCCCCATCACATACCGCACACTTGCATGCGTATTAGTATCCCACCAAACTCTATGGCATGGTTACAACCTAATCATTAGGAGGAAGTAAGCTATCCGTCTTTGTGAGTAACCCTCCACATCGGCATGGCAATAACTTCTTGGATGTAAATTACCTATGTCTCTCGTGAGTAACCCTCTGCATTTGCATAGGGAAATACATCCAACAGATCGAACCCATTCTGCCAAACCCATGATGGGTTTAGGGTTGGGATCCCTCGACTGTCCTCATCGGATGGAGGAGTAATTCGGATACCTATTTAGGCATCAACTTAAACCTCATATAATGAGCCCTATGAGCTAAACCATGTCAAACCATTCTGGAATACTGTTAGAATACCCAGAGAATAGGGTCACTCGAGGAAACATTCTTAACCTTTACTCCTAATCACCATAATTATGTAGGTGATAATGAGTATATAATTGTCACCTGCATCTGCATTTTTATCATCTATCAAGGCATGCCATCGTACACTGGAACGATGGCTAACTTTTGTGTAAATAAGTGATGGTGAATAAAAACATCATCACGATGTCTTATATTGCAAATCGTTATGCTGTCCGATCATGGCTTAACGCGCATCCGCACTTGTGGTGATAAACGAATATTACCACTTGTCGGTTATTTTTTCGTCAAAATAAGATATTGCATCACCTCATGAAGGGGTAGATTGCACCATGGTAGGTTGATACGCTGCCCTTTTCTTGCCTCATTACATTGGTTGAGACATGTTATGAATATTTTCTTTGATGTTCTTAAATTCTTTAATTTCTTACATTTGCCCCTTATACATTTGATTAACTCATTTCCCTTTGTTTGTTTTTTGAAGCATGCATCATCTCATCATAATCATCATGACGATCATCATTTTGGGACAATTGTCCTAGTTTGATGTTCAGCAAGGGACCTTTTTGTGGCTCTATGAAAAATGTTATCGACGAAGCTGTTCTAGAATTTGATTATCTCCAATGCATGTGCATATTTGCTTTCAATTGTTTACACTTGCATCAATCATTCATCATTGCATCATAATCAATACATTTTCAAGTAAAAGTCTAATACAAAAATTAGACCATAAAAGTGCAAGAGACTCCAGGGTAATCAAGAAAATGGAACCTAACATCCTACATCGCTACAACACGCGGTGCCGTAAACAAATCATGGAGAGTGATCATGAATCTTGTATTGAACGACTTGAGCTAATGGTCAAATAATCACAAGACCAAATGCTCCGTCAGCAAAGTGAAATGCAAACTCAGATGGCTAGACTTATGGAACTAATTACAGCCTTTATAGAAGAAAAAGGGCAAGCCAGTACTGCTGAAATAAGGAATGATTCTCCCAACATTGAAGGTCCTCGTGTTAACAATCCAGAACCTACCCAAGAGGAAACTAGACAAGAACAACGGCCTGCCCCTTCACTTGCCACTCAAGCTTTGCCAGTCATCTATCTTAATCCCATTGGGGCAGGTTAATTCATTCCTGGTACTCAGGGGATGAATGTGGGAGTCTTATCAGCAGATCCGATAACCTTTGACAATGAGGAACCAGAGAAAACAGAAGGTTAAAAGTCCGCTATGACTACACAAAAAGTGAGCAAATTCTAACTACTGGAAAAGTGCCTCCAAACTATCAAGGGGACTGACAAGTTCGGAGCTCTTGATGCTCAATCGCTGTCTTTGGTGTCCAACCTTGTCATTCCCCCAAAGTTTAAAGTCCCAGAGTTTGAAAAGTTTAATGGAACCACTGATCCTTCTATCCATATCTGAATGTACTTGCGAAAGATGGTCGGGTATGAGAAAAATGAAAAGCTCCTCATCCATTGCTTCCAGCATAACCTTACTAGGGCAGCAGCTCGGTGGTTTATCGAGCTAAAAAATGTCAAAATTCAATCATGGCCAGACTTAGCTAAGGCCTTTCTAAATCAATACCAACGTGTATCAGATTGGGCACTGGATCGACTTTCCCTGATGAATTTTGAAAAAAGATCCACTAAAAGTTTTAGACAATATGCCCAAAGGTGGAGAGAAGAAGCAGCTTTAGTCTAGCCTCCCCTTACAGAAAAAGAAATGACAGTCACTTTCATTCACACCTTATGTGCTTCTTATTACGAGAGGCTTGTGGGGAATGCCACTAAAAAATTCACGGACTTGGTTTTCTTTGGAGAAATGATCGATGCCGTTATTAAAGTGGTAGAATGTCTACCGGGGAAACAGCTAGATTAAGTAAGAAGCCCATTATTGGCAAGAAAAAGGAAGAAGAGGCCAATGCTATAAATTATACTAGCTCATCTCAACCAAGACAACGTCAAGCATCCAACTCTCGCTACTCAAGAACCCTACATTCTTACCCTGTCACAATATCCCTACAGCCAATCTATGCCACCACTTATAGCCCATCCCTTGCAATCCCATCAAACCCATCACAAGGCTACCTTCCACAAGTCCACCAAACTACCAATCGAATAGCCAATAATGCACCCAGTAATCGAGGTGCAAATCAACTAAGACAACATTTTCATCCTATCCTAATGACCTATAAGGAGCTCCACCAAACCTTGCTCTAAAATCATTTAGTGGCTTTGATCTATGTCCCATAAAAGAAGCCGCCATACCCACCATGGTACAACCCTAACGCCTACTATGAATACCATGCTGGGGCAGCAGGGCATGACATTGAGAACTACACGTATTTCAAACGAAATGTGCAAAATTTAATCAATGCAAAAGTCTTGCAGTTCGAGACAAACCAGGGACTAAATGTTGCTACCAATGTTTTACCAAACCATACTAAGCCAGCTGCAAACATGATCAATACCAAGCCATAGAATTTGTGTCCTTCCACCAAGACTTAATTTTAATGTTGGGGTCATGATGCCCCTGCACTTTTCTTGTCCCTTATATGTGATGTCAAGAAATGAAAACCTACCTGCCCTCGCTTAAAGGCAGGAAGGTGTCCTATGTAAAGGGCATTTTTATCAAGTATTATCAATGAAATGACTTTTGCATATATCATTCCATATTGTGTGTCCAAATCACTTTTCAACCTTTTTGTCTCCATTACTCTTTTTTTATCCAAATCTTTTGGTTGTGTGTGTGCCTTTTGCAATATCCATTTCCCTACCCTTTCAGGTGTCCTAATGATAATGACATGGATGTGCCCAATGGGTCTTTGAAGATCAATTTCAAATGATCAATTTGCACTAGCGAAGTTGATTCTAAGGAAGGTTTTGAAGAAAGCTTCGCACCACTAGGCCTTTCACAATTCATGATCCAGTATGATAATTCCATCTTTATTGCCCAAACATGAATAGGGCAATTAAGGCAGCCAAAAAAAAATCAAAAGAATGGTTGAGAAAAGGGTCAAAACTCATAAAGATTCGTATAAGAAGCTATCCTTTACACCTCATGCCTATCCGACCTTAGTTTAAACTTCCACAGATGCTACCTTATTCTCTTTTATCTATGGGATGAAAGCTGTGTTGCTTATCAAAGTCAAAATCCCTTCTCTCAGAGTTTTGATGGAAACCAAACTTGGAAAGGCTGAATAAGTCAAGAACAGATACAACTAGCTTAATCTCATTAAGGAAAAATGCATCGACCATGGTCAAACGCATCAAAGACGTATGATTTGAGCCTATAACAAAAAGATGTGTCCACAACAATTTCACCCAGGTGAATTGGTATTGAAAAAGATCCTCCCAATTCACAAAGATGTGTGGGGCAAATGGACCCCTAGTTGGGAATGACCATATGTAGTGAAGCAAACCTTCTTTGGAGGGGCCCTAACCTTGTTAAAAATGGACGGCAAGACATTGCCCAACCCAATTAACTTAAATTCTATTAAGAAATATTATACATAGAAGGTGAAAACCTGAAAAGGCATCTTTTAAAAAAACAAAACAAAAATAAAAAACAAAAAAAAGGTCTAGATGGAAATTCAAAAAAGACATTTGGGCAACCAACCCAACTATAGTTCAAAACCTACAAGGGGCAACTAGAAAGGATTAATTTTGATGGGGCAT